>PISX010005303.1:25812-109600 GCA_004024625.1 Mellivora capensis
GATATAATGACCACACAGATGGAAGAATCAAAGGAATGCATAAATAACATAGAAGATAAAATTATTGGAAATGATGACGCAGAAAAGAAGAGGGGAAAATATTAGATCACTGATGTAGACTTAGGGAACTCAGTGATCCATAAAGCACAATAATATCCACATCATAGGAGTCCCAGAAGAAGAAAAGCAGAAAAAAAAGGGGTAGAAGGTCTATTTGAACTAATTATCACTGAGAAATTCTCTAATCCAGGAAAGGAAACAGGTATTCAAGTGCAAGAGGCACAGAGAACTCCCCTCAAAATCAACAAAACCAGGTTAACACTAAGGCATATCATAGTGAAATTTTCAAAATACAAAGTTAAAGAGAATTCTGAAAGCAACTTGGAAAAAGAGGTTTTTAATCTACAAGGATAGACACATATAAGGTTAGCAGCAGACCTGTCCACAGAGACATGGGCAAGCCAGAAAGGAGTGGAAGAAAATACTCAACATGCTAAATGGGAAAAATATGATGCCAAGAATACTTTATCTAGCATTCTGTCATACAGAATAGAAGGAGAGGTAAGGAGTTTCCAAGACAAGCAAAAACTAAAGGAATCCATGAACACTATACCAGCTCTGCAAGATATATTAAAGGGGACATTTCGAATGGGAAAGAGAGCCCAAAAGCAACAAAGGCTAGAAAGGAAGAGAGACAATCTATAGGAACAGTGATTCTACAGGTAATAAAATGTAACTAAATTCATATCTTCCAATAATTACTTTGAATGTAAATAGACTAAATGTTTCAATCAAAAGACATAGGTGTCAGAATGGATAAAAAAAAAAAAAATAAGACCCATCCATATTCTGCTTACAAGAGACTTATTTTAGACTCAAGGACACCTCCAGATTGAAAGTGATGGGATAGAACACTATCTATCATGCTAATGGACATCAAAAGAAAGCTGGAGCAGCCCACATTATATCAGACAAACTAGATTTTAAACCAAAGGCTGAAATAAAAGATGAAGAAAAGCACTGTGTAATAATAAAGGGGTCTATCCAATAAGAAGATTTAAAAACTGTAAATATTTATGCCCCAAATTTTGGAGCAGCCAAAAATAAAAATCATTTAATAAGAAACTTTTAAAAAAGATAACATTTATTTATTTGAGAGAGTGAGATAGAGCCAGCAAGTGTGCACAAGCGGGTGGAGGGGCAAAGGAGGGAGGAAGCAGTCTTCCCACTGAGCAGGAAGCCTGATGCAGGGCTTGATCCCAGGATCCAGGGACCATGATCTGAGCTGAAGAAGATGCTTAACCAACTGACCCATCCAGGTACCCCAATTAATAACAAACTTAAATTCATTGATAATAATATAACAATAGTTGGGGACTTTGACACCTCACTCCCAGCAATGGAAAGATCATCTAAGCAGAAGAGCAACAAGTTAATAAGGGCTTTGAACGATACACTGGACCAGAAGGACTTCAGGTATATTAAGAGTATTTCATCCTAAAACATCAGAATTCATATTCTGAGTACACATGGAACATTTTCCAGAATACATCCCATACTGAGTCACAAATCAGGCCTCATCTAACTGGTACAAAAAGATTAAGATCACACCATGCATATTTTCAGACCACAACCCTATGAAAAAAATCAGCCACAAGAAAAATTTGGAAAGACATCAAATACATGGACACTAAAGAACATTCTATTAAAAAATGAATAGGTTAACCAGGAAATTAAAGTAGAATTTTTTTTAAAAAGTACATGGAAATACGTGTATATGAAAACATGACAGTCTAAAACCTTTGGGATACACCAAAGGCTGTCCTATGAGGGAATTATATAACAATACAGGCCTTCCTCAAGAAGCAAGAAAAATCTCAAATATACCACCTAATGTTACACACAAAGGAGCTGGAAAAAGAACAACAAACATAGCCTAAAACAAGCAGACTCCTAACCAGCAAAGAAATAAAATCAGTAATCAAAAATCTCCCAAAAAACAAGAGTCCAAGGCTGGATAGTTTCCCAGTGGAATTCCACCAAACATTTAAAGAAGAATTAATACCTATTCTTTTCAAACTATTCACAAAAAGAAAGAAAGAAGAAAGAAAGAAAGAAAGAAAGAAAGAAAGAAAGAAAAAAAGAAAGAAAGAAAGAAAGAGATGAGAAACTTCTAAACCCATTCCCTGAGGCTAGCTTATCTTGATCCCAAAATCAGAAAAAGACACCACTAAAAAGGAGAATTACAGGTCAATATGCCTGATGAACAGGGCTCCAAAAATTCTTACCAAGATACCAGCTAGTAAGATCCAACAGTACATTAAAAGGATTATTCACCATGACCAAATGGGAGTTATGACTGGGCTTCAGGGGTGGTTCAACATCCACAAATCAATCAATGTGATAAACCACATTAATAAAAGAAAGGATAAGAACCATATGATCCTCTCAATATATCCAGAAAGACCATTTGACAAAATAAAGCATCCTTTCTTTATAAAAACCCTCAAAGGAGTAGGGATAAAAGGAATGTACCTCAACATCCTAAAGACCATACATGAAAGACCCATAGCTAATACTATCCTCAATGGGGAAAAATTGAGAGATTTTCCCCTAAAGTCAGAAAACAAGAGGGATGTCCACTCTCACCACTGTTGTTCAACCTAGTACTGGAAGTCCTCACCTCAGCAATCAGACATCAAAAAAGAAATAAAAGGCATCTACATCAGCAAAGTAGAATATCTGTATGAAAGACCTATGGCTAATATCATCCTCAATGAGAGAAAACAGAGAGCTTTTCCCCTACACTCAGGAACAAGACAGAGATGCCCACTCTCACTACTATTATTTAACATAGTACTCGAAGTCCTACACATCAGAAAACAAAAAAATAAAAGGCATCCAAATTGTCAAAGAAGAAATCAAACTTCTACTCTTTGCAAATGATATGATACTCTATGTAAAAGCCCAAAAGACTCTACCAAAAATTGCTAGAACTGATTCATGAATTCAGCAAAATCATAGGATATAAATTCAATGTACAGAAATCTGTTGCATTTTTATATATCAATAATGAAGCAGAAGAGAAATCAAGGGATCAATCCCATTTACAATTGTACCAAAAACAATAAGATACCAGGGAATAAACTAACCAAAGAGGTAAAAGATCTGTAGGCTGAAAATTATAGAATATTTATGAAAAGAATTGAAAAAGACACAATAAAATGGAAAAACAGTCCATGCTTATGGATTAGAAGGAACAAAACATTGTTAAAATGTCTATACTACCTAAAGCAATCTACCCATTCCATACAATCCTGGTCAAAATAACACCAGCAATTTTCACAGAGCTAGAACAAACAATCCTAAAATTTGTATGGAACCAGAAAAGACACTGAATAGTCAATTTCTTTTTCTTTGAAGAAGAAAACCAAACTGGAGGCATCACAATACCAGACTTCAAGCTCTATTACAAAGCTGTAATCATCAAGACAGTATGGTACTGACACAATAAACAGACACATAGATCAATAGAGAATCCAGAAATGGACCCTTTATAGTCAACTTTATAGTCAACTAGTCTTCGACAAAGCAGGAAAGAATACAATGAAAAAAAAAAAGACAGTCTCACTTAATCCTAGGAAACAAACTGAGGGTTGCTGGGGGATGGGAGGGTAGAGATAGGGTGGCTGGATTATGAACATTGGGGAGGGTATGTGCTATGGTGAGTGCTGTGAAATGTGTAAGCCTGATAATTCACAGACCTATACTCCTGGGACAAATAATACATTATATGTTAATTTTAAAAAAAGGCAATCTCTTCAACAAATGGTATTTGGAAACTGGACAGTAAGAAGAAGAAGAATGAAACTGGACCACTTTCTTATAGCATACACAAAAATAAATTCAAAAGGGAGGAAAGACCTAAATGTAAAACAGGAAATGTAAGAACTAAATGTAAGACAGGAAACCATCAAAATCCTAGAGTAGAAAACGGGCAGCAATCTCTTTCACCTTGGTTACTGCAACATCTTACTAGACATGTCTCTGGAGGCAAGAGATACAAAAGCATAAATTAACTATTGTGACCTCATCAAGATAAAGGTTTCCTCACAACAAAGGAAACAGTCAACAAAACTAAAAGGGAACTGAAAGAATTGGAGAGGATATTTGCAAGTGACTTATCAGATAGAGGGCTAGTATCCAGAATCTAAAAATATCTCATCAAATCAACACCCAAAAATAAATAATGCAGTTAATGGACAAAAGAGGTGAACAGACATTTCTCCAAAGAAGACATACAAATGGCTAACAGACATGTGAAAAAAATGCTCAAGATGACTCATCATCAGGGAAATACAAACCAAAACCACAATGAAATATCATCTTAACACCTGTCAGGATAGCTAAAATCAACAGCATAAGAAAGAGTGGGTGTGGGTGAGGATGTGGAAAAAGGGGAACCCTCTTGCACTTTTGGTGGGAAGGCAAACTGGTACATCCACTCTGGAAAACAGAATAGTTTCCTCAAAAAAGTTAAAAATAGAACTACCCTACAAGTCAGCAATTGCACTACCAAGTAGTTATTCAAAGAATACAAAAATACTGACTTGAAGGGGCACATGTACCCTGATGTTTACAGCAGTACTGTCAACAGTAGCCAAATTATGGGAAGAACCCAGATGTCCACTGAATGATAAATGGATAAAGAAAAGGTGGTGTGGGTATGTGTGTGTGTTTGTTACACACACACACACACACACACACACACACAGGAATATTACTCAACCTTCAAAAATAAATGGAATCCTGCCACTTGCAACAATGTGGATGGAGCTAGAGTGTATTATGCTAAGTGAAATAGGTCAGTCGGAGAATGACAAATACCATATAACCATATGTTAAATTTAAGAAACTAAACAGGAACATAGAGGAAGGGAAGGATAAGTAAAATGAGATAAAAACAGAGAGGAGGGTAAACCATAAGAGAAGTATAGTTAAGAGCACAAAATGAGGGTTGCTGGAGGGGAGGTGGGTAGGAGGATGGGCTAAATGGGTGGGGAGTATTAAGGAGGCACTTGTTGCAATGAACACTGGGTGTTATATGTAAGTGATGAATCACTAAATTCTACTCTTAAAAACAATACTATACTTCATATTAAGCAATACTATACTAAATTGAATTTAAATAAAATTTTTAAAAGATCAACCTCATGCAAATTCTATATTTATAAAATATAAACTTTTATATGAAAATTAACATAAGATATTTTATATTGCAGTTTCTACCCTCTGGCCCATCTGAAGAATTCACTAACACACAGTATATAAGAAGGTAACTGCAAGAAGGTAAGTAGCAAATCCAATTATGTGATGAAAACAAAACAAAATATTCCATTATTTATGTCAAAATTTGTAAGTGGACAATGATTTATATTACAATTTACTTATCCTATCAATAAGTAGAAGCTTATAAGCATGAATTACACAAATACTAAGTAAGTCATTAAAAATTTGAACCATCTTCTATTCCAAAATAGAGAAAAATATTCAATCTCACTGTTGAAATAGTTCATCCTACACACCAGGCCAAATACTAGGAAGTATCCTTAAAAATAGGCCTTTTCTATATGAGTGGATCCCTAGAATTGAAAGAAACCATCAGGGGCCCCTGGGTGGCTCAGTCGATTAAGTGTCTGTCTTCTGCTTGGGTCATTATCCCAGGGTCCTGGGATTGAGCCCTGCATCGGGCTCCCTGCTCAGCAGGGAGCCTGCTTCTCCCTCTCCCTCTGCCTGCTGCTCTGCCTACTTGTGATCTCTCTTTATCTGCCAGATAAATAAATTTTTAAAAATCTTAAAAAAAAATAAAGAGACCATCAGAAAACTGAGAGATCTCTTTGTACACTAAGTACTCTCCTATGAAAACTCACACTTGTTTTTAAATTAACAATAATTAAAATCTTTGAAATATTTTTTCTCATTTTTTTCATTAAGCCGTTGGTTCATCTAATCAACAATAGACACATACAATAATTCCAGGTCCTTTGCTTATGCTGAGGATAGAAAATGAAGACATAAATTAATCATAGATATATAATTTCAGGGTTTTTTTGTTTTCTTTGAGAGAGAGAAAGAGTATGGGTGGGGGAGTGGGAGGAAGAAGGAGAGAGGGAATCTTAAGCAAGCGCCAGGCCCAGCATGGAGCCCAACAAAGGGCTCAATCTCACCAGTCTGAGAGCATGACCTCAGCTAAAATCAAGAGTTGTACATTGAACTGACTGAGCCTCTCAAGCTCCCCCAAACAACTTGGAAATTCTAGGACAGATAATCTTTTTTTTTTTTTTTAAGGTGTGGGGGTAGGTTGGAGTAAAGTGAGAGGGAAAGATCAAGCCTAATATTTGGAGTTAATTCTTCATATGTATATTTAAAGAAGCCATGGGTAGCTAACAGGATTCCAAAATTAAATATTTCAATAATAGTGGTTCCCACATTCCCCCACACATAAAAATAACTGTTCCTGTCTCAGTTAATAATCACATTTACCTTCTATAATATCAGGTCAGATTCTATAGTGTCAACTTGGACTCCAGCTTTCTGCACACCCTAGAAACTAATGTTGTTGAATCTACTTTCAGAATATGCTTATAGAAGTGAAGAGCACTGATGTGTGCAACTTACATGGAAGGCATTAAAAAAGTAAAAAGTCTGATGGATAGATACAAAATGAATAAATAAATGGATGTATAAGAAAGCAAATGTGGCAAAATGTAAACTGTCAAATATAGATGGTGGGCATATGTGAGTTCCCTACACAATTCCTTGACCTTTTCTACATGTTTGAACATTTTTCATAAAACGCTGAGGAATAAAATCAATAACACAGATTCTTTTCCAAACGTTGTGGAAAACTGAACCCTCCTCCCAACAGCAGTTTCAGATTATTGACCAAATATAAAAGTAAAAATCATTTCAACACACTGAAGAGTTATCAAAACTAGACATAAGGGGTAAGGTATATAATTTTTGGAAACAATGCCATACTATAAGTCTCAATGAGAGATCCACACCTAACTGCCCTGTTTTCACTTAGACCATACGGGCTAGGCCTAAACGGAAGATGAAATGTTATGTGTTGCTTAAATAACTGGTGAAATCAGGCAGGCTTCAAATAGTCTAGAAAGTTTGCTTCCCAATTCTGTCACCATAGATAAGGTCTCCTAGCACAACAATCCTCCTCATTAAAGGGAACAGGCATAGTTGTTGCCTATTGCTGAGTTGTGGGTTCAGTCCCCTACCAACCTGCAAAATTCATCAAACAAGCCAATCAAATCCTCCCCTGGAACCAGAAAGCACCCATCTTCTTGATACAATGCCTTACCTATCACAGTCCCTGAGTTTTCACTTTGTTCTTGAGTACAGCATCAATGTGGCATGCAGTATTCCCTTCCTTCAGGTTATGAATGTATGTGACTAATAAATTTTTGTTGGTGTCATTTGTTCAGTAATTGGTGTGTCATATGTTCATCCCCTTTATCTTAGGGCAGAAATCCTTTCTTCAATAATAGAGGAAGGAAGAGGCACACTGAAACAGCATCATCCCACCCCTAAAACTCACTGTATTGGGGGAATAAAATACAAGAAGAAAAAAAGCAGCAACACTGTTGCAGTATGGAGAAATCAAGTTTCTAATTTAGGATTGCCCATGTACTTGGAAGTAAACTGGGAAATCTGACAAGTGAGGAAGCTGAAGAATTTACACATTATCCTTAAATATTTTGCTATTAAAGTACACACATACCAGACAAGACTACAATGAATGCAGATTAAGTAGCAATTTTAAGATTAAAGAGAACTGAGAAAAGAATTTATAAACTACCAAGTTATGAAAACAAAGAGTGAATGTCCACCCAAGTTAGGGGGGATAATAAACACATTGAGCCTCTGCTGAAATCCCAGATGGGATAAACCTTAGGAATAAACCACTGCTTGGATGGTGGGCTCTATTTTAGGGATAAGGGTAAAAACAAAAGAAAGTTGACATAACAAAGCCTCCATAATATCAAGGTCGTCTGGCAGTAACCATAAATCACTGCCTGATAGAAAAAAATTCTAACATTCTTTAGAGGAAGATAAGAATATCCCATATTACAACATTTTACCCATAATGTCTGCTATAGAACAAAAAACTAGCAGGCAAGAAAGGTGGTAAATTATAGGAATCATAATCTAGAGAAAAGAGTAATTAATGGAAACAAATCTTCCTAAAATTACACAGAGTTGGAATTAAGAGAAGATGTTAAATAGCTACTATAAAATTTAGGACAAACATAGAAAAGTATATTGGAGATAGAAATCAATTAGAAAAGGTAGAATTGAGAAATATAAAATTTGAAAAAAAACATAATCAGGGAGCATTGGGTGTGGTGCATAAATAATGAATTCTGGAACACTGAAAAGAAATAAAATAAAATGAAAAAAAAATCAGGATTGCTTCACCTAAAGATAGGGTTCTTTATAAATATATAAAGCACTGAGAAGTAAAAGATGAGAAAAAATTAACAGCATCAGCAACATGTGAGACAGTGCCATATACAATCATAGTCACATATAAAAGAGGAGTGGCAAGAAATATTTGAAAAAAAACATTACAAGTCCTTTTGAGGAGGACAGGTGGAAATCATATTTTTATTATTATTTTTTTTTTATTTTGAGAGAGAGAGCACAGGTGAGTGGTGGAAGGGCAGAAGGAGAGAATCTCAAGCAGACTCCATGCTGACCATGGAGCCAGACTAGGGGCTTGATCTTACAACCCTGAGATCATGATCTGAACCAAAACCAACAGAAACTTAACCAAATGAGCCACCCAGGCACCCCCGGAAATCATAAATTGTTTCACCTGTATGAAAGCATGGGAAGAATAAGTGTCAGCCATGAAAATAGGTAAAAAGAAAATTTGGAATTATAATGAATGTTTAAGGTCTGAGCGTTGGTGAGCATGACAGAGCAGATGAAACAAGAGTGCATTCTGACTTGCTAATTCTTTTCTTTAGTCCTCCACTGGATGATGAGTGAAAAACTGGAGGCCAGGAAGATAATGTAAGAGTCATTTCAGTGAACAACTGTGCAGGTGAGGATTAGTTGTGAGTGAAAGATAGGCATGGACATGATTTGTTTCCCAACTCTTCTTTCCTATGAAGTATAAGTTAATTTCCTCAGAGGGAGGAGCAAAAAACAAATACAAACAAAAACGAACTTTTTGTTGCTTCCTTTTCCAGGCAAAGATAGGTCAGGCGCCAGAGAAGGAGGGTTTGAAACAAAAAGTGGTCTGCTGCTTCTCATTCCAGGGAAATTTCAGTGGCTGCTGGAGGCCTTCTATAACCTGTCCCATCTCCAGCACCAATATTGGCAAAATATATCTGCTGGTGGTGAAGGGACAGGAAGCCATTTCATGCCCAGATCCTATTCTGAAACAGTGTAGAGGTACCTGGGTGGCTCAGTCCACTGAGCACCCTATTCTTGATTTCTGCTGGGGTCCTGATCTCAGGGTCATGAGATCCAGACCCCAGCTTCTTATCTGGCCAATAGTCCCCTTGGGATTATCCCCCTCTTCCTCTGCCCCTCCCCCCAAACTTCTAACCCCGTGCTCTTCTCTCTAGGGGAAGAAAACTTGCTAGCACCCAAGATCCCTAGAAGATAAAAGGCAAGACACAAGATCTACATTGCCTTCTTCTGTGATGTAGGAGTAAAGAGCCTGTAGAAAACAGAGGCTGGAAAAAAAATTCTGACATGTTAGACCTCACACTAACTAGAATGGATCAGTAGTCTACCATTGGAGACACCTGAAGCCAGAGGTATATTGACAGTAACTATAGCAACAACTGAACCCAAATTCAGCTTAATTACTGACTAAATTGTAAACTCTTATACTAAAGGAATATTAAAGCAGCAGAATACCCACCTAGGGAAATAGATATAATATTTAAATAAATAAATAATTTGATTAAATTATTTGAATAAATAAATGTAATATTTATCTCAGTTTCTACTGTTCTTCTACATACAATGCATGATGATTAAGCCAAAGGAAGATAGAAAAATATTGTTTTAAATTCCCCAAAACAGATAAGTCAAATACAAATGGCAATATGTAATCTTAAACTTAACCATACAAAATACTATAAAAGTAAGGAAACCCTTTCATTATTAGGCAATATCTGCCAGATTGGATGAGAGCCTAAAACCTGTGTATAAAGAAACCCACAAAACCATGGATAAATTGAAAGTAAAAGAATAGTAAAATTGTCCATACAAACGGTAACCCAAGGAAAGATTTAGTGGCTCTATATATGTTGACAAAGTAAACTTTAGGACAAGGAAAATGAGCAGTGGTTAAAAAAAAGAAGAGAAAGCATATTCTTTAATATTGAGGATAATTACATCAAGAATCTGTTACAGCCCTAAATGTATATATACATAATAATTCATCAAAATCCATAATGCAAAGGAACAGTCCTAAAAGGAGAAATATACAAAGCCACAGTTATATTTGGAGATGTCAACATGCCTCTCTTAGTTGATAGAACACACAAAGAATATTGAATATTAAAGATTTACACAATGCTATCAACAAACTTGGCCTAATTGACATTTTTACAGCACTCCAGATGACAACAGTAGAATACACATTCTTTCCAAATACACATGTAACATTTACCAAGATAGACTATACTCTGGGCTATGTAACAGGTCTCATTAAATTTAAAGACATTAAAATCATACCCAGGTATGTTCTCTTACAACTAAATATACTACAAATCAATACACTATGCAATCGTTTCACTGAATTAAACAATTTTTATGAAAGATTCCTGAAGAGGTTGCAGCCTCGCTTAAGAACAACCTGAATGTCTTTATGGCTATTAAATAAATTAATAAATTTAAGAAGAAAAAATATTTTTACAAAACATACTTCAGTTCCAATAGCTTAATTACCAAAATCTCTCACTCATACTCTTAACAAGATATAAAATATATATTACTAATCCTATAAATTGTCTTTCACAAAATAGATGACAAATGACCAATACCCATGTCATATTTTGGGAACAAGATTATACTAACCCCATATATCATATATACACGGAATAATATGTAGCTCTCAAAGTAAAGTAAATTCTACAATATACAACATGGATGAATGTGGAGGACATTATGCTAAGTGAATTAAACCAGTTATAGAGAAAGAAACACTGCATGATTCCACCTACACGAAACATCTAAAATTGTCAAATTCATGGAATCGAGTGGAATAGTGGTTGGCAGGGCCTTTGGGGAGAGGGAATGAGGAATTATGTGTAATGGACACACATTTTCAGTTAAAAAAGATGAATAATTTGTAGAGGTGTGCTTTACAGAACTGTACTGATGTTCAACAATAATGTACACTTAAAACATTGTTAACAGATTATATCTCATGTTAAATTTTCTTAAAAGTGTTTAGAAAATGAAATAGAGAATTGACACTACAAACAATGAATAAGAATTATATATGAATGGCCAATACATTCAAAGATGTACAACATCATTGCATACCGGAGAAATGTTAGTAAAATCAAAACATGATACTTCTGGAAAGCTCATATATGATTGATAGAATTAACAGCAACCTGATACAATCAAAAATAATATATCAGTGATTTGAAAAAACATTAGTCCCATTATCTTTTTAATAAAGCATACACGACTATAAAATCCAACAATACTATTTCTATATTTTGTCCCAAAATAAAGGAAGCATATGTTCTTATAAAAACATAAGTGTTCAAATCTGCTCGATTCATCATACTTAGAAATAATGTTCATCAACCAGTCAATGAACAACCAAATTATAGTATATCAACACAAGGGAATACTGCTCAGTAATAAAAATATTAAAGTATGGATACATACAACAACATAATTTACTGCTTTATTTATATGAATCTGTAGAAGACAATAAGTAGCATGGTTTTTATGTACTAGACAGGGTTGGGGGGGAATGATTGATTTTGAAGAGGCTCAGGAAATATTTTAGGGTCATCAAAATGTTCCTTATTTTGAATTTTGATCACTACATAAGTGTTTCCATGTGTAGTGGATTAACTTTTGTATCTCCACAAATTTCCTATGTTGAAACTTAATCCAGGGGCAACTGGATGGCTCAGTGGGTTAAAGCCTCTGCCTTCGGCTCAGGTCATGATCTCAGGGTCCTGGGATCGAGCCCCGCATCAGGCTCTCTGCTCAGCAGGGAGCCTGCTTCCCCCTCTCTCTCTGCCTGCTTCCCTGCCTACTTGTGATCTCTTTCAAATGAATAAGTAAAATCTTTAAAAAAAAAAAAAAAAGAAGAAGAAGAAGAAAGAAACTTAATCCAGAATGTGATTTTTTTTGGAAGTGGGGACATATAGAGGTCATTAGATAATGAGTGTAAAACCTTCATGAATTGGATTAGTGAATTTATGAAGAAGGTCCCAGAGATCTCCATTGCCCCTTCTTCTATGTGAGGTTACAACATGAAAATTGATGTCCATAAAGCACGGAGCAAGTCTTTACCAAACACTGAATTGGCCAGTATTTTAATCTTGGCCTTCTCAACCTCCAGAATTGTGAGAAAGAAATTGCTATTATTTATAGTCCACCCAACTTATGGTATCTTTTTAAAGCATCCAGGGTAGACTAAGACACGTATCAAAAATAATTGAACTACAAAAAAAATTGAACTACACTTATAAAAAGGTAGAGTTTATTGTACATTGTATTTCAATAAATATGACAATACACATTTCTAATAGCACTGTAAATATGAAATGTTTAGGAATAAATTTAGCCAACAACATGCAAGAACTCAACACTGAAAATGGCATAATATTGAAGAGTAAAGATGTTAAAATAGAGAACTATACCATGTCTGTAGGTTGGAAAACCATATTTTAAGATATTAATTCTCATTAAATTGTTGAATTGTTGCAGTCCATTCCCTATCAAAATCCCTCAGAGTTCCCAAAGCAATTCAATACAGAAAGGAATGTCATTTAAAAAAAAATAGTAATGCTGGAACAATGAGATATGTGCTTAGAAAAATAAACTTTATATGATAAGCAAAAATGAATTAAAGTTAAATCATAGATCTAAATTAAAAAGCTATAATATCAATGATAACAGAATAAGGCATAGAGTATACTTTGTGTGACATCTGGGTTGATGAGGAATTATCAATCATTAATTCATTAAAATTAATGTCTTACTGGATAAGGGCTATTCAGGAACCTCCTGTATTATCTTCATAACTTTTGTATAAAGATAAAATTATTCCTTAGTTTATAAAAAAATAAACCTAAACTGAGCATTAAAAATTTTTTAAAATGTATTTTACTCAATAAAAAGATATCCTTAAAAAAAGCAAAGCACTGTCTTAGAAGAAATATATGTAACACATATATCTGAGTAGGACTCACATTCAGAATATCTGTGCTTTTACAAGCCAACAGCAAAGAGAAAAGTAATCCAATAAAGTTGCACAAAAGACTGAACTGAACTATTCCAGTAGAATATTTATAAATTTCTGAAAGCAAATGAAAATGTGCTCAACATCATTAGAACTTTCAGGAAATACAAATAAAACCCAAAGGAGATACCAATACACAACCAATAGAATGGAAACTATTAAAAACAAACAAAAAAGACTGACAGTATCAAGTTTTAATAAGGATATGTAGTAACTAGAGACCACATATACTGTAAACATTTTATAAGGAATATGAAAAAATGTCTGGTACCTTCTTATAAAGTGAAATATGTATCTACTATGACCCAGCAATTGTACTTCAAGAGAAATAAAAACATATTCTCCTAAAAGACCTATACACCAGAATTCATAGACATTCTATTCATAATTGCCCCAAATTGTTGATCATGAGGAGAACAAATTAAGCTCCATTTTTACAATGGGATACTTTTCTGCAGTAAAAGAGGCAATCTATTGTTACACACAGTGAGTGATATGGATGACTATCAAAAACAATGTGGTGCTACCAAAGTTAGTACAAAAGAGCACCTACTATATTATTTACATGACTTATAGGTACAGAAGTACTAAGTAATGGTGATGACAGTAATTACAATGGCAGTTTTTTATATTAAGATGGGTAGTGGTGGGCGCCTGCATGGCTCAGTTGGTTAAGCAACTGCCTTCGGCTCACGTCATGGTTCCGGACTTCCAGGATCTTGTCCCAGATCAGGCTCCCAGCTCCTTGGGGAGTCCGCTTCTCCCTCTGACCACCTCCTCTTTCATGCTCTCTCTCACTCATTCTCTCTCAAATAAATAAATAAAGTCTTTAAAAAAAAAAAGAAAACAAAGATGGGTAGTGGTAATCATGGTGAATGAATAAAACAGGATGTTCTGTGTAATGGAAATTTTGTGTATCCTGAAGGAGGTGTTTGCATCCCTCTTTGGTTTCATCTTGTTTCATTTTTCCCTCCTTTCCCCTATTATTTTCTGTCTTGTTTCTTAAATTTTTCATATTATTGAGAGCATATGATAATTGTCTTTCTCTGATTGACTTATTTCACTTAGTGTAATACCCTCTACTTCCAACCACATCATTGTAAATGGCAAGATTTCATTTTTATTCTTTATATATCTTTATATATACATTATATTCATTATATATCTATAATATTCCATTATAGATATATACCACATCTTCTTTATCCATTTATCTGTTCAATGGACATCTAGGCAATTGTGGACATTGCTGTTATAAATATTGGGGTGCACATGCCCCTTCAGATCACTACATATGTATCTTTGCAGTAAATACCTGGTAGTGCAATTGCTGGGTCTTAGGGTAGCTCTATTTTAAACTTTTTGAGGAACCTCCATACTGTTTTCCAGAGTGACTGTATCAGCTTACTTTCCCACCAAAAGTGCAGGAGGGTTCCTCTTTCTCTGCATCCTTGCTAGCACCTGCCGTTCCCTGATTTGTTAATTTTAGCCAATCTGACTGGGGTAAGGTGGTATTTCTCTGTGATTTTGATTTGTATTTCCCTGATGCCCAGTGATGTTGAGCACTTTTTCATGTGTCTATTAGCCATTTGGATGTCTTTGCAGAAATATCTGTTCATGTCTTCTGCCCATTTCTTGACTGAATTGTTCTTTGGGTGTTGAGTTTGATAACTTTTTTTTTTATAGATTATGGAATCTAACCCTTTATCTGATATGTAATTTTCAAATATCTTCTCCCATTCTATTGGTTGTCTTTTGGTTTTTTGACTGTTTCCTTGCTGGGCAAAGCTTTTTATCTTGATGAAGTTCCAATAGTTCATTTTTGTCCTTGCTTCTCTTGCCTTTGGCACTATGTCTAGGAAGAACTTCCTGTGTCTCAGAAAGGTTCCTGCCTGTGTTCTCCTCAAGGATTTTGATGGATCCCTCTCACATTTAGATCTTTCATCCATTTTGAGTCTATGTTTGTGTGTGGTATAAGGAAATGATCCAGTTTCATTTTTCTGCATGTGGCTATCCAGTTTTCCCAAAACCATTTGTTGAAGATACAGTTTTTTTTGTTTGTTTGTTTGTTTGTTTTCCATTGCACTTTCTTTCCTACTTGGTCAAATATTACATGACTATAGAGTTGAGAGTCCATTTCTGGGTTCTCTATTCTGTTTCATTGATCTATGTGTATGTTTTTGTGCCAGTACCATACTGTCTTGATGATGACAGCTTTCTAATGGAATTTGAAGTCCGGAATTGTGATGCCGCCAATTCTGGTTTTCTTTTTCAACATCCCTCTGGCTATTATGGGTCTTCCTGGTTCCCTACAAATTTTAGGATTGTTTCATTTATTTGAAAAAAGTTGATGGTATTTTGATAGGGATTACATTAAATGTGTAGATAGCTCTGGGTAGCATAGACATTTTCACAATATTTATTCTTCCAATGCATGAGCATGGAACGGTTTTCCATTTCTTTGTATCTTTCTCAATTTCTTTCATGAGTATTCCATAGTTTTAGTATAGCTACTTTGCCTCTTTGGTTAGATTTATTCCTAGGTATAATTCTCCTTTATGATGGGGTCTTTGTCTGGTTTGGGGATTAAGGTAATGCTGATCTCATAAAATGAGTTTGGAAGTTTTCCTTCTACTTCTATTTTTTGTAACAGTTTCAGGAGAACAGGTATTAATTCTTTAAATGTTTGGTAGAATTCCCTTAGGAAGCCATCTAGCCCTGGGCTCTTGTTCATTGGGAGATTTTTGATTACTGATTAAATTTCCTTACTGGTTAAGGATCCATTCAGATTTTCTATTTCTTCCTGGTTCAGTTTTGGTAGTTTATGCATCTCCAGGAATGCATCCATTTCTTCCAGATTATCTAATTTGCTGGCATATAGTTGCTTGTAATAGGTTCTTATAATTGTATTTAATTGGTGTTGGCTGTGATCTCTCCTTTCTCACTCATGATTTTATTAATTTGGGTCTTTTTGCTTTTTGATAAGTTTGGCCAGGGATTTATCAATCTTATTAATTCTTTCAAAGAACCAGCTCCTAGTTTCATTGATCTGTTCTGTTTTCTTGGTTTCTATTTCATTGATTTCTGCTCTGATCTTTATTATTTCTCTTTTCCTGTTGGGTTTAGGTTTTGTCTGCTGTTCTTTCTCTAGCTTCTTTAGGTGTAGGGTTATGTAGTATATTTGAGAGCTTTCTTATCTTTTGAGACAGGCTTGTATTGCTACATACTTTCCTCTTAGGACTGTCTCTGTTCCATCCCAAAGATTTTGAACAGTTGTGGTTTCATTTCCATTTGTTTCCATGAAATTTTTTTAAAATTCTTCTTTAATTTCCTGCTTGACCCATTCATTCTTTAGTAGGATATTCTTTAGCCTCCATGTTTCTTGAGTTCTTTCCAACTTTTCTCTTATGATGGAGTCCTAGTTTAAAAGCAGTCTGAAAATATGCAAGGAAAGATTGCAATCCTTTGGTACTGGTTGAGAGGTTGAGACCTGATTTGTGACCTAGGATGTGATCTATTCTGGAGGATGTTCCATATGCACCAGAGAAGAATGTGTATTCTGTTGCTTTGAGATGGAATGTTCTGAATATATCTGTGATGTCCATCTGGTCCAGTGTGTCATTTATTTTATTTTTTTTTTAATTTTTTAAAAGATTTTATTTATTTGACAGAGAGAGAGAGAGATCACAAGTAGGCAGAGAGGCAGGCAGAGAGAGCGGGGGAAGCAGGCTCCCTGCTGAGCAGAGAGCCTGATGCGGGGATCAATCCCAGGACCCTGGGATCATGACCTGAGCTGAAGGCAGAGGCTTTAACCTGCTGAGCCACCCAGGTACCCCCAGTGTGTCATTTAAAGCCTTTATTTTCTTTGTTGATTTTTGGCTTAGATGATCTGTCCATTTCAGTGAGGGAAGTGTTAAATTCCCCTACTATTATTATTGTTGAGGGTTTCTTTGATTTTGTTATTAGTTGGCTTATATAATTGGCTGCTCCCATGTTAGGCGCATAGATATTTAAAATTGTTAGATCTTCTTGTTAGACGACACTTTAAGTATGACATAGCATCCTTCCTCATCTCTTATTACAGTCTTTGGTTTAAAATATAACTTAATTTGAGGATTGCCACCTCAGCTTTCTTTTGATGCCTGTTAGCATGGTAAATAGTTTTCCATCCCTCATTTTAAATATGCAGATGTCTTTGAGTCTAAAATAAGTCTCTTGCAGACAGCATATCAATGGATCTTGTTTTTTGTTTTTTTGTTTTTTTTTTTAATCCATTCTGATACCCTGTGTCTTTTGATTGGGACATTTTTCCCATTTATATTCAGGGTAACTATTGAAAGACATGAATGTCATGCCACTGTATTGCCTGTAAGGTGACTGTTGCATTATATTGTCTATATTCCTATTCTGTCTTATAGACCCTTTGTAGTCTATGTTACTTTTAGGTCCTCTCTTTGCTTAGAGGATCTCTTTAAATATTTAAATATGTAGGGCTGGTTTGGTGTTTGCAAATTCTTTTAGTTTTTGTTTGTCCTGGAAGCTTTTTATCTCTCCTATTTTTAATGACAGCTTAGCTGGATATAGTGTTCTTGGCTGCATATTTTTCACATTCAGTGCTCTGAGTATATCATGCCAGTCCTTTCTGGCCTGCCAAGTCTCTGTGGATAGGTCTGCTGCCAATCTCATATTTCTACCACTGTAGGTTAAAGACTTCATTCCCTAGCTGCTTTCAGGATTTTCTCTTAGTCTCTGAGACTTGTAAGTTTTACTATTAGATGATGGGGTGTTGACTTATTTTATTGATTTATTGATCTTGCGGGGTTCTCTGTGTCTCCTGGATTTTGACGCCTGTTTCCCTTCCTCAAATTAGGGAAGTTCTCTGCTATAATTTTCTCCAATATACCTTCTGCTTCCTCTTATTCTTCTGGGATCCCAATTATTCTAATATTGGTTCATTTTATGGTATCACTTAGCTCTCGCATTCTCCCCTCATGATCCAGTAGCTTCTTCATTCTCCATCATTTGGCCTTCTGTATCACTAATTCTCTCTTCTGCCTCATTTATCCTTGCAGTTAGAGCCTCCATTTCTTATTGTACCTCATTAATAGCCTTTTTTATTTTGACTTCATTAGATTGTAGTTATTTTATTTCTCCAGAAAGGGATTCTCAAGTATCCTCTGTTTTTTTTAAGCCCGGTTAGTACCTTTATAATTGTCATTCTGAATGGTAGTTCCTACATCTTACTAATGTCCATATTGATTAAGTCTCTGGAAGTCAGTACTGCCTCTTCTGTGTGTGTGGTGTGTGTGTGTGTGTGTGTGTGTGTGTGTGTGTGTTTTGTTTGTTTTTGTTTGTTTGTTTTGTTTTGTTTTGCTTTGAGGTAGTTTTTTTCTTTCTTCCAATGTCTTAGCCTAATTTCGGTTTTAGGGTAATGCTTACCTCATAGAATGAGTTAGGAAGTATTCCCTTGGCTTTTATACTCTGAAAGAGATTGTAGAAAATTGTGATGTCTTCCTTAAATATTTGGTATAATTTATCCATGAATCCATATGGGTCTACTGCTATTTTGAAGATTATAATTTTTGATTCAATTTCTTTGAAGATATAGCCCTATTCATATTGTCTAATTCCCTTGTGAATTTTGACAAATTGTATTTTAAGGAACTGGTCTATTTCCTCTAGGTTATTAAACTGTGAGCATACAGTTGTTAATAGTATATTCTTTTCTTTTTTAATTCCCATACGATCTGTAGCGATGTCCCATATTTCATTTCTGTTATTAGTAATATACTTTGCTCTTTTTCTTAGTTAGCCTAGCTAAAGGCTTATTAATTTTATTGATCTTTTTAAAAAAAACTGCATTTGGTTCTATTAATTTTCTTACCAATTTTCTGTTTTAAATTTCATTGATTTTTACTCTAAATCTTGTTTATTTTTTTCTACTTACTTTGGATTTAACTTCTTGTTCTTTTTCTAGTTTTCTATGGTAAAAAGAATATGGATTTAAGATCTTTCTCATTTTTTTAAATATATGCATTCAGTGGTATCAATTTCTCTTTAAGCACTACTTTCAGTGCATCCCATAAGTTTTAATATGTTTATTAAATTCATTTATATATTCATTTAAAAGTCTGTGTTTTGAATTCTCATGATTTTACTTTTGATCATTCAGGAAGAAATTAATAGTCCTAGGTTGTCCCCCCTTTACCTGAAGTATGTAGCTTTAAGAACAGATTAAAAACAAAACAAAACAAACAACAACAACAAAACACTATCATGCACTGATTAAGTGCAAAAAAACTTTAGGTATAAAAATTGGGTTTTGCCACCATTATGTTATAGCCATGCTGAAAAGACTGAGTGGGTGAAAGAAAATAAATTAACTAGGTAAAAATCAACTTAGGTAATATTATTTATGGTGGCAGAATCCTGAAAAATTAGTAAGAATTTGCAAAGGTAATTTTAATTTTTTAATAATGATTTCAAAATTCTTAGTAATTTGTAGTTATCAGGTTATTAACATTCTACGTGTTGGTTTTCTTAAGCATCTTGAGAAATAATTTCCCAATAAACAAATTGAAATGATTTTCATTAAATAAATACTGACAAATGCTATTTTAAAATTTCAGCTGCGTGAGGATACTTAGCTGCTGCCAAAATTGTAATAATGAAATTAACTTGAAAATGAATCTTTTTGTAAAAGTCCTTGTTAAAGATATTCATTCAAATCCTTTTCTGTTTCTGGGTGATTTAACACTGATTGATTTGTTAGAGAAATTCTGAACTTCGTAGAGATGTGTGCTGTATCTCCATTTCTGGATTCTTTGGAGAATATGAATTCTCTACGTGGTAGTAAAATCCAAGAATGAACAAACACATGATCTTAGACCTAGCATATATAATCTGATAAAGGTCAATTTGGCCCAATTTATCAGAATTTCAGATGTTGTCATACTGAGGAACAATGCCACAGATTAGACAATAGATTTTTCACTTTCTATCACCTTTCAAATACTCGGTAAAAATCAAAGATACATTCGGTAGAAGAGCTTTTTGCTCTAATTTCAGTACAAACTTTTTTTTCTCTTGAGATCGGAGTAAAACTCATCCATAAAACCTAGGCAAAGTACTCTTTTTTTTTTTCCAAATCATTCACAGGTTACATATAAGATAAAATATATGGACAGTAGACAATTCCATCAATTTTTATTACTTGACTAATTATAAAATATTAATCACATAGCATAGAAAGATTATTTTGTTGTTTTCATAGGCCACTGAAGATCATGGAAGACTATCATTGGAAGGTAGAATTAAAATATGAATTTGACATAGTACATATGTCATTTAAGACATTTTAACTTTTAACAGTTTACATTAAAATGTTAGTATATATCAACAAATATAGTTCTGTTTATTTAATATTTATGAAAAATAAATACTGGAAATTTTATTCCCCAATTTGTAAGCCAGATTTCTTTTGACAATTATATCAAGAAAAAGTTCCAAGATTTTTATTTTTGAATACTGATTTTCAATTGTATTTTGTAGGCATTACTTTGCAGACAACCATCTGTTTCAATCTAAGTTTCTTCATATCCAGTCAGAAGGCAATTATGCTATCAATAGACAATTCTTTTTCATGGAAAAGATTTTAAAACAGATTTGAAAGTTGAAGTTGCAAGCAGTTGTTGAAATATAATTTACATATAGTTCCCCATATTGCAAACTGTGAATTATTATTTTAAATTCCAAAATATAGATGTTTTTAGTATCCTCTATGATGTAATGCAGATATCATTTCAAAATATTTTTAGCCTGAATACTTGATACCTTTTTAGCCATGTAAATAGTGATTTTTTTTTCAGAAAGTGAGTTAAAATCACACATAAATAAACATACATGTGGCCACACTCACAAACACCCAAGGAAAATAACATTTGTTTAAAGTTTATGTCATTTGAATAAATTTTCTATGCAACAGTTTAGATTTTTTTCATACTGAATGTATAGGCAAGATATTAATACTTTAAAAAACAGTAAAAATATTAGACCTCATTAATCTTTTGAAATTTTTCATCTCTACATGGAAACTTCATTAGGCTCCTTTAAAAAATAAAAGGCCTCATATTTAGGGTTACCAAATTAAGCAAATAAAAATACAACATACCTATTTAAATTTTAATTTTGAATCAACTGATGATTTTTTAGTATATCTCTAATACTGCAGGGGATGCCCAGATACACACAATTTGGGAACATATTTATGCTGAAATTTATCAGTTATTGATCTTAAATTCAAATTTAACTGGATGTTCCATATATGATCTCACATCCTACTATTATTAGAACTTATATATTGAGACCATCAGGGTCATAATGTTTGTATAATATAATCAGTATCTAATTGAGGGAAAAAAAATCACACATTCTGAATTCAGGGCACTGGATCCTATGTATCTGAGGATCAGTCAAGAGAAGGCGATTATTATCTGAACTCCTTTCCAAATATATCTCTGAAACCGCAATTCAAATCATTCCTGGTCCAAAAGTTTAAACTCATTTTATTATTCCATGCATCATTTTCCTGGAATGGAGTTAGTCCATAAACACAGATTTCTTCTGCACAGAGCCAATTTTACCCAGAATGTGGTATATGCAGTTCCTATATGCTAGGATGGAGGGACTCCAAATTGCTCACCTGTTTCGAACTATGATTTCCATCAGCTTATCAGATATGTAAAATAAATAGCATTAGAGTTGGTTCTCCACCAATGTGATAGGGAAAGAGGAAATCATCAGATAAACTGTATTTCCCAAATCTGGCTCTGGCTGCTTGTAAGAATCTGGGGAATTCATTTTTAAATAGATATTCTTGGACTTTACTATGTGGAGTATAGTTCAGCAGGTTTGTGATGATAATCTTTTGTGTTGTTCTGTTTTAATAAACTCTCCTATGAATAACATTTGGGAATTCCATATAGCCCAATTCCTTAATATTGGGAAGAACTAGAGTATAAGCAAGGTGGAATTGCTCTCTGAAGATTTCAGAGCCAGTAGAAATTATGAATAAAATCTAGACTTTCATATTTCTTGAGTTTCCTGGAGAGCCAGGTCCTGTTCCATTCTCTGGGAGAACAATATGCAACTAACATTTTGACAGGTACTCTTAAATCCAATGTTACACTGTCACCACAAAGTTATCACATCATTTCTATACCAAACTTTAATTAAAATTACAAACTGAGGGCTTAGGAAGGGAGGGGAGTGAGGGGATAGTTGAGCCTGGTCCTGGGTATTAAGGAGGGAAGATATTGCATAGAGCACTGGATGTGGTACATAAACAATGAATCTTGGAACACTGAAAAAATAAAATTTAAAAAATAAATTAATTAATTTTTAAGAACTTGTCTATCATCACTTGCTATGTATTAACCTGGGAGCAACAATTTTTTTTTTTATTCCCAGAGAATCATACATTTCTAGAAAAATGACAACTGTCAGGTGGAAAGTCCAGAAGAAGAAATTGGGTAGGTAGGGAAGGTGGAACAGAGCATTTTACTTATGGTTTGCAAGATTACCCAATTATGACAGAGTCTTATGCAATACTGCATTTCATTTAAAGAGGAAGGCATAGGACATTCAAAGCAGAAATCAACATGTTAAATATTAGATAGTGGGATTGGGGAAAGAAAGACAAATTTTAGGCCAATTTAACCTGGTTCTTCCTTTTCTAACCTGGCAACACTAACTTTTTGACAGAATGAATTATTAACATTATCTAAAGAGTCTTTTAATTTTTGACATATTCTGAAGATGACTAAATCTTATGCATGTTAACCACTGATATAAATTTTCAGTGATCGAAGGATCTTTTTTTTTTTCTTTCCCTTTTGGAGATTGAGAGACACTAATATGAAATTATAGTATTTGTGTGAGAAGAAAAAGAAGGAAGAAAGGGAGAATAAAAGAGCATTAACTATCCATATTACCAGGCTCTGCTACTTTAGGATAAATGGTTGGGAAGAATATTATCTAAGTCATCTCAGATGAGAAGAGAATATGTTTGTGTTTCATTATTAACACAGCATAGAGGCATATTTAATAACATTTGAATGGTTATAGAACATAGTAGACAAAAAATTTACTGAATTTAAGGCAAGTGGAATCAAAGAAATGAGGTATCTTTCCAATTGTGTTTCTGCAGCTAAAATAACAATATGGGTGTTATAACATAGTGGAACACATTGTGGGTTTCTTTTTAGTACAACTATTGTCTCCCTTTGATTCTTCAAAGTGAATAACATTTTGTGGGAGTGAGAATCACTGTCATTTTTGTCAGATAACTAGCCAATGTCTGGTAAAATGGATATTATCATTTCTCCTTTTAGAAATAAAATTAAAATATTCCTGGCTTTGAATATTTTGAAGTGTTTGCCCCTCATTACAAGCTAGAAATTACCTCAATATACTGTCACAGAATATCTTGCAACAGAGATCTTAGAATGAAGCAAGCATTCAACTCATCTACTTTGGGGGTCCTTATTATGCTTTAGGCAACTTACTTCACTCTGTGTGGTATCACAGGTCTAATTTGAATGCCTCTCATGTACCACTCATTAAATAAGATGGTTAAAAACTGAATCTCAATCCAACTTAGATATGTACGATTTTATATAGTCTGAGTTCCTTTCTGCCTTGTAGAAATTTAAATTATTTATCCCCTTCATTCCTAGGTTAATAATATTTAAACATATTTTAATAACTGATACTTCACAGCAATTATAATTTATAAACATATATATATTTATATATAAAATCCATCCATGTGCTTATATAATATATATGTATTATAGTATGTAAGATCATATACAAGAGTATTCTATTAAGTATATAGAATATTCTATAAGTATAAAGAAATACTTAATAATGTTACATGGTATGCACTCAATAATTGCAGCTATTGTTAAATAGATTGGATATGTTTATTTCTGAAATATATGTGCTATAATAATTATATTGACAGCTACATAGATTCCCAAAACAAACAAGTTGGAATGGATTGAAACTGCCTACTTAGAGCTAAACTTTAGGCAAGATATTAAAAAAATCTCTATACATTTCCCATATGAGATGAAGGTGGATACAAATTATCTAATGATATTGTTGTGAAAATGTATATAGATGATGTGAAATTTCCTAAGACATTTTCATGTATACCCATTATATACCCATTATATATACATATATATACACACACATTAGTATATTTTGCTTGGGACAAAAATGTGAAAGAAAAATTTCAATGTAAGATCAGAAACAAAGAGAAAAAGATTTCTGGGTTTATCTGGGTTCATCACAGGATTTAGATCAGAATCAAGATGGATACTTCTAAGAAAGTTCATTCATTCACCAGGATATTACTAAGATCTTTAAATTAAAAAATTTCCCTTGATTAACTGGCATTTTTAGGGTCTCTATTTTTCTAACTGTAAGTTGAGGAGATAATCTAGTGAAGAAAACCCAAAAGTTTTTGTTCATAACTCTTGGGCTAGGATAATGAACCAGTGACTAAATGCATTTCACAGCAAAAAGAACCCTCCTGCAATATTTCAAAAAACCAGAATTAGCTTCATATACTCTCATAAGAGCTCTTGCAGACTATGGGCCACCTAAGCTGGATGATGGTGGCAAGTACTTTATGAAGTTTGGTTTAATCGAGGGGCTGTGTATCTGGCTCCAGGTCTAGGTTTTGAATTTCAATGGACTTTAAATTTTTTCTTAATAATTTGTGATGATATTTAAGATCACAATAGCATGAGTCTTCATTCTGTCGTAAGGAGATTAAAATCTCTAAGATTTAATATTTTCCCTGTTTTGCTTGGGAATTTATTTGATAAATTTTATTTATTTTATTGATCCAGTTTTTGAGTTTACTATGATGTTTATAAAGAGAATTTTCATTGCTACTTATCAATTGCTATAACCCTATATGATGAATTTATTTTAAATGGAGAAAGATGATCACTCATTATAACATTTAGTAATTTGTGTTTGGGAATAGAGTAACTTGTGAAAAATTTTGTCTACTCTTAACATATTAAGAAAGAAAACAAACTTAGTAAAAATTTGTTGACAGAATCTGCTTTCTTTTAAAAAATCTGGAATTGGTTTAATTTCCTTCTTTTGGCTAAGTATTATTTAATTCCTATAAAAATGCATTTCCCAAATAAGTATTATCACAGCATAACACATTACATAAAACTTATATTAGTTGAAAGAAAAAATGCACATTTATCTTCAAATACTTACAATTAACCTTTGTAGTAGTTTTGCATATGCCATAGACTATTGGCAATACGGTATGTCAGGTTTAGAGACTGTTGTTAGTAAACCAAAAGTTACTTTTAAAAAGAGTTTATTTCTGTAGAAACAGCATAAATTTATGGCCAGAAAGACAAATGTTATACATTTAAAACAAACTCCTCACTCTTTATGAATACGCTTAAGGCAACACTACAATCTTGGAAATGCTTGGTTACTGACCAAAAGGATGTTATGGGATAATCTCAAATATATGTATTATACAATATCAATTTCTGCATATATTTTATTAAACTCATGTTTCTTCAGCTGAGAAACCAGAATTGCTATGTGTACATGGAATGACTACTGAAGTTGCAGTGAGAAACCACATGCTTAGCTTTTGCCATTTTTCTAAAATTACATATAGTCGGAGTTTGCTGTCCTTTTTAATCGCTGACAATATTTTTAAATGACTGGTTATCTAGATTTGCAAAGGCATCTTGAGATGAGCTGTTTCAACTTCATTCTCCTGTTTTTACTTAGATCCTTCCTGGAAAATAACATCTCTTTTTATTGCTGCTGTCCCAAACAGAAAATTGTATTTTATTCCTTTCTCGCATATAAAAATTTTTGATAACTTATGGCATTTTAATGATGCAAATTTGATTAATCTGTCATTTCTAGGTTTGACATCATAGTAAGAACCTAGTCCCTTCTCTCTCTCTCATTCTTTCTCTTCAACTACTTTACTCTACAAATCATAAAAATCATTTTAGTAAATTTTCTGACCTGTCAGAATTTATGTGATTTTTAAAATTTGTATTAACTTACTTTTTCTTTGGATGTCTTCTTATTCAGTCCCTTAATTACTCAAGTATTCTTGCTTCATTCTAGAAATATGTGGTTAAATTCTACATAATTAAACTTTTATTGTACAGTATATAAAAATATACAGTTAGAGTTAACTGTATTTATACAATTATATTCTGGTTGTATATAGTTTGAATGTAAATCCATGCACTGCATATTATGCAAATAAAAATATAAGTAAATATTTTCCCAAGTTTCTAACATACTCTAAGACAAAATCATGCAAATTCAATATAATATAGTGCATAGAAAAAAAATGAATTGTCAGAGTTCGTTTCATGGGAAATTACACCCTTATCTTTACAAATATATGAGGTATGTAACCAAAAATTGTTGAACAGTTTCCCTGAAGAAGGTTGAGCATTAAGAAAAGCAAAGAGTTAAAACAGCTCAAAGGTTGAATGGATAAACAAAATGTGGTATTCACCTACAATAAAATATTATTCAGCCATAAAAAGAATAAAGTCCTGATACATGCATGCTACAATATGAATGAGCCTTGAAAACATTATGCTGAGTGAAAGCCAGCCTCAAAATGCTACATATTGCATATCATTTATATGAAATATCTATAATGGAAAAATCTATAGTGAGGGAGAGCATATTAGTAGTTGCCAGGGGGTAGGAGAGAGGTAAATGAGGAGTGACTACTTAGTGGGTAGGAATTTCATTCCAGGGTGATAAAAATGTTCTGATACTAGATAATGGTATGACTACACAATATTGGGAATGTACTAAAAACCACCAAATGATATACTTTAAAATGGTTAAATTAGTGACTGTTACATAAATTTTATATCAATAAAAAAAGACAAAGAAGCATGAAATAATGTGATATATTTTTATGTTACTATAATGTGGTGAATAACATAAGATCATTGCATTGCCTGGTATATAAGATATTAAAGCACATTTATTGAAAAGTTAATAAGGAAAAGGAAAATTTTTGAAAGACTGCCAACTTTGTTGAGTTTGAGCTAAATCCTAAAAATGACTGTGTGCCAATGAAAGTCTAATCAAGAAAGTGGCATTTTCAGATTTAATACTTGGCACATTCACTGTCATTTAAAAAATCAGTGGAAAAGTCTTTGGAAAAGTTTAAGTGTGGAGCATTAGTCTCATTGAGAGATGATGAGGTCCAGAACTAGAACAGAGGCCATAGTGTTGCAGAGGAGGGAAAATTTACATTCAGGGAAAGCATCAGTAAGAATCAGTTGTTTACCAAATATGTTCACTGTCATGATGCAGTTCTTATCCTCAAGGATATTACTTCCAATGAAGTAATGCTGATTTTGATATTGCAAACTGTATTAATGAGTGACAAAACTGCTGACACTACAGAATATTATTAATGCATATATTCGTGTATCATATAAACTATGCAATTTTATAGATAAAATTTTATCTCTATTTAGATATCTACCAAAATATACATTGAAATGCAACTAACCAAAATATACATTGAAATGCAACTAACAGAAATGATCAATTTTCAATTGCCTAGATGACAGTTCAGTGTGGTTAATTAACTTTTACAAGGTCACTCAACCAGGGAGTTAATAAATTATTTACATTCTCATTTCAGTTATTTTTTTGTTTTCCCAATGCATTTTCATTTCATTTTTCTGGCAAGCATAAATAGGAAAATAAATAAATTTGAGAATATCTACCCCTCCCTAAGGGAACAGAGAAGGTAACAGAAAAAGTGAGAGAAGAATCATATTAAATCAACTTAGATATTCTGAAAGAATTTACGCACCTTCAAATATAAGCAATATACACCTTTTGCACTGTTAGAATCAGAGTTACTGTATTAAAAAAAAAGTATTGAATAACCATCCAGAATTATAAATATGGTATCTGCCTGGGCATCAACACACCAATGGAAAGCTAAAGAAATCGTATTCAACTTTATTAAATGCATTTTTTACCCAAGATGAAGTCTCTATGACCCTCTATACTGTAATTCACATTTGAGACAGCTGCACTTTGCCTTTTATACAAAACAAACTATCAGACGATGGTGATAACAAAATAAGAGATGGTGAATACATCATCTTCCACAAAACAGAGTCAATTACTCCTGGCTTTGTATATGAAAAAATATGAAAATGATAACATCTTTCACCACCCTATTCCAAACCAGCTAAGGAAAAACAATTGCTTAAAAAATCTATTCAGATCTGAAAAACAGAAAGTAAAATTTACAATTGATACACTGCTTTAATTACTTACTAAATGCATTCACATGCAGACCCAACATTCATTTTATAATAAACACTCAGCTATCACTACAATAGATTACTATACTACAATAGATTAGTAACATTATAACTAACATCTTTTAAATTTTTCATTTTTATTGTTAGATAAATTTTAAATTAAACATATGAAACCTTTATGATTTTTCCCATTATTAAAATATGGTACACAATTTGATGCTTAGTTTGTACAACCTTAAGTCTACAGTAATTAGACTAAAGAGATCATGGAATTTTATGGCTGGGATAACTTTAGACATTGGCTAACATGTTTGTTTTCTTACACTCTTATTTTTTGTATTTTTTTCATCCTCACTTTAAGTATTAGAAATCTATTGAAGAATGTTTAGTGTACAAGTTTTGTATGTCACCCTTGCATTTTATATGTTGGTCAATTAATTCATTGATAATTTAAAAATCCATTTGAAACCCCAGTGTTCACCATCTAATCCCTTGTACCAAGAAAAAAATGTGAGTGATTTGGTAGGTAACATACAATGATATATATGTATGTTTTTATATGTTATACATTTATATATATGTACATATATATCACCCAACAAACTATTGATATTGTGTGTACACACACATACATACACACACATAGGGAGATGTAGTTAGTATATGGTAAAATGTTCAATTTTATTGCTTTAATGACTTTTTGTTAAACTATTGATGGTAGATCAGAAAGTACAAAACGTTTTTTATAGTAGTATGTATACTTTATGAAATTTTATTTATAAATATTGCAATTTACAGTTTTACTAGAGAAAGTGTAGTGAAACTGATAAAAGGGATAACTTATATTTCAGTGTCCAGTAATGCAGATACATGAAACTTTAAGTACCTTTTTGTGCACTAGAAAATCTGCTATAATTTTTACTAACTTAACATTATCTCACTTTTTGTATGGACAACTCTTTTTTTTTCTTTTAGTTAGGCTGAAAATGCTGTATTCTCTAGACATTAATTAAAAAATTTATTTCAAGTTTAGAATATTCTTTTGGATATAATTAACTACTGACATGCTTCTTCTATTTAAGATAATTAAAGCAAAATTATATTTCCCTTTCCATACAAATAAAACCAGTTTTGTGTAGGGTCTCACATTTATATGAATCTTTTCTAATATAAGGTATGGAAAGATATGAGGCAGGTAACATTTAAAACTGGAAACTAAAATTTCAACCAATAAAAATTGGATGTATTCTATTCATGTATCTGAAATTACTCATGCTGACAAAAAGCACATTTATTCTAATAATGAATAAGTGTGTTTAATATAATTTTTACTAAATCTATTCACATTTTAAAATACCCCTTTTGTGTTAAAACAGTTGGGATAATATTAGACAGTTCTTAGATCAACAGCCATTTACAGCATACAAAAGGCAAAGCAAGCTGAGAATTCAGAAAGGAGGAAATCTATAACCTTTAATTGAGAAATAGTTTGAAGTGACTGGGAAAGATTGTTTTAGGAAGCATTAATTATAACCTTAATTCACTATGGCTAATGAAAAAAGTTACTTTATAATATAAAGAGATAACATTTTCTAGAAAATTTTCTTTTACATATATTTCAATAAGGATCTAGTCTGTTATTATGTAAGCATTACAAATACTGAGTGGACTAAAATACACAGGTAAGAAAGATAGATCACTATCCTTACATAGTCTTCATGATAACTTAAATGGGACATTTCATATTTAGAACCAATATCTTAATATTCTTAGATATTACTCGTTGTGAAATAAAAATAAAAGAAATCCAAAAAATATCATAATGATATTTGTAGAAACTAGGGTTTATAGGAAGAAAAACGGTATAACGAAAATATTAGAATGTTTTTCATATACAAATTTTAAAAAGAGAAAAAGCATTTCTCTCATGGTTAACATATATCAGGGAGATGGAAGGCAATATATTTAATATCATCCAACATCATAAGTTAAAGAGAACAAACTGGGTTTATCATATTTGGAGTTATTAGGAGAAAGGAGCTCTGGATGCTCTATCTCTTCTTTCATTTTGATATAGGAAATCTTTATTGTGGTGCAAACTGGCTGTACATGGGAATATACCACATTATCCTTAGTAAGGTTTGTTGTATCGCAATTACAAAGAAGAATAAGTAACAAATATACAATTTAATGCAAAACTACTACTTTGTTTACTGTTTTCATTTTTTTTAAATGCCACCAATATATATTTTTCAAGATGACTTTTATTTTCTGATTTCTGAATTCTGTCCAGGTAGTAATTACCTTATTTTCATTTTTGTCTCTAAAACAAATATACTCAAGACATCTACAGATATGTCACTGACTTGGCCTTCCCCATAATACCTATCCTAAGAACAATCTTGCATGTATAAACTAGCAGGACAAAAAGATACAAGTAAAGGCAATGACTATATATATCAAACAAATGCATACACACACACACACACACACACACACACACACACAGACAATTGGCTTGCTTTATGAACAGAGACCTCTAAATTAAACCAATTTTCTTTTGATCTATTAACCTATAATATAGCTGAGTGTATACCAAGGATCAGATTGTCAAAATGAACTCACACATTAAGCTTAACTAGAGGGGAAGAGAGTAGAGCAGGAAGGTCCTGAGCTTGCCTTGTGTGATGGACACATCAAGGCAATAACTACATGCATAACAACTAAATCTGAAAATGACCTGAAGACTGGAAGAACAGATTGTCCACAGCTAATCATAGAGAAAGGCCACATTAAAGAGGGTAGGAGGGATGGAGATGCAAACCCCTGGCAGGACTAACCATGAATAGAAGGGACAATACAAGCATGAAGGAGTGAGGGCATCAGTCCTCACACTGAGAACCCCCAGCCCTGAGCTCCTGCATAGGGAAGACAAGTACCCATAATATTCAGCTTTGAATTTCAGCAGCTCCAAAAACTTTAAAAATCAGTGAAGCTTACCTCCAGCATGCTAAGTAACTTGGCCTAAGACACAGCACAAAAGTAGCACTTTGCAAAGTGCCTGAGGTGTATATGAAGGAAATTTATTTATTTTTTTAAAGATTTCACTTATTTATTTGACAGAGATCACAAGTAGGCAGAGAGGCAGGCAGAGAGAGAGAGAGGGAAGCTCTCTGCTTAGCAGAGAGCCAGATGCAGGGCTCAAGCCCAGGACCCTGGGCTCATGACCTGAGCTGAAGGCAGATGCTTTAACCTACTGAGTCACCTGGGTGCCCAGAAATTTATTGACTAATCTTAGGATATGTTCCAGAGGGGTACAGAATTTTGCATGGACATGTGCAGATTTCTTTGGGGAAAAACATTTTGGTGAGCACCATTTTTCTTGCCCTTCCCCAATCTAGACAGCTGGAATCTTATAGGAGCCAGTTTAAAGCTTTTCACCTACCTTGCTGACACCAAGTAGCTCACTACAGTGCTCCCTTGTGATTCACTCCATCCAACCTACCCAGACAGGTGCTCCTCCACAGTACCTCGACTCCATTAGATGAAGCAGATAGCCCTAGTCTGACACTAGTACTATTCCAAAGTGACACCTGCCCTGGGGGGGAGGGGTATATCACTCCACACAGAAGTGTGCATGTGGTTCTTATAGCCAGGCTTATAGATGGCCATGCAGGGAATGAGGACTACCCTTTGGTGTGCCTGCAGCTATGGCAGAAGCTAATTGCAGATGCCACCCACCAACAAGATCACAGCACCTCCAGCCATGTCTCTCAATAGATGGGGAGCAAACCCTGCAAGGTACACCCACAAGACTGAAACCAGGTTATTGCTGCCAGCTGGGCTGAGGACCAGGCCCATGCCTACAACAACTGCACCTTAGCCAAAACCACAGAATACACATAACCCACATATGGGACACCCATGGAATATTTGGTTCTTGTGACCATGGTGATTGTGCTACAAGGTACCCCAGGACAACTACACACAAGGCCACCACTTTCAAGACCAGGAGAAGCAGCTGATATACCAAACACATAGAGGCAAAGAGAGACAAAGAGACAAAGTAATATGTTCCAAATGAAAGAAAAAGAAAAAAATACAGAAAAAGAACTAAAGGCAATGGACATAAGCATTATGCCTAAGAGTTTGAAGTAATAAATCATAAAGAAACTCATTGGAATTGAGAAATGAATGATGAACTCAGTGAAAACTTCAACAAAGACATAAATATATGAAAACTAACCAGTTAGAACTGAAGAATCCAAAAGCTAAAAATGAAAAAATAAATACTATAGGGAATAACAACAGATTAGAGGAGGCAGAAAAATGGATCAGTGATCTAGAAAACAAGATAATGGAAAGCAAGTGAGCTGAAATGCAAAAAGAAAAAAAAATAAAAAGAACAAGAACATGTTAAGGGAACTCGGCCAAATCATTAACCATGACATTTGTATTATAGAGATTCAGAAGGAAAAGAGAGAGAGAAGGCGACAGAAAACTTATTTGAAGATATAATATCTGAAAACTTCCCTAACCTGGGGAAGGAAATAAGCATCTAGGTCCAGGAAGCAAAGAAGCCCCTAACAAGGTAAACCCAAAGAGTTCTACACCAAGACACATGATAAAAAAAAAAAGTAATAATAAAGAGAATCTTAAAAGCAGCAAGAGAAAACAATTACATATAAGGGAAACCCAAAAAGGCTATCAAAAGGTATTTCAGTAGAAACTTTCCAGGTTACAGGAAATGACATGATGTATTCAAAGCACTGAAAAGAAAAATATACAGTCAAGACTACTCTGCCCAGCAAAGCTTTCATTCAGAATTGAAGGAGAAATGAAGTGTTTCCCAGAGGAGTTCATCATTACTAAACCAGTCTCACAAGAAAAGTTTAAGGGAATTCTTTAAGTGAAAAATAAAGGCCATAATGAGAACCATAAATTATGAAAGGAAATAATTTCACAGGTAAAAGCCAACATATAGCAATGTAGTTGATTAATCTATATAAACCCAGTATGGAGATTAAAACACAGAAGTAGTAAAATCATTTATATCTACAAAAATTTGTCAAGGGATACACAAAATAAAAATATATAAAATAGGATGCCATATACATAAGACATGGAGGGGGAAGTAAAAAATAGTACTTTTAGCATATGTTTGAACCTAAGCAACCATCAACTTAATATAGACAACTATACAAATAGAATATTATGAATCAATCCAAAGGTAACCACAAATGAAAAACCTATAGTAACTATACCAAAAATTAAGAGAAAGAAATTTGAGAAAAACACAGAAAAGAAAAGCCATCAAACTACATGGGAAGAGAACAAAAGAAGAAAGAATGAAACAGAACAAACTATAAAAACAATCAGAAAGCAGTTAACAAAATGAAAATAAGTACACAGTTATAAATGCTTGCTTGAAATGTAAATAGATTAAATGTTCCAATTGAAAGAGCAACTAAATGGATACAAAAGAAGACCCATTTATATGCTGCCTACAAGAGACTCACTTAAGATCAAAAGACACATACAGACTGAAAGTAGAGGGATGAAGAAAATTATTCCGTGCAAAAAAAAAGTGGGGGAAAAAAAAGTAACATAGCAATACTTATATCAGAAAAAACAGACTTTACAACAAAGACTGTAGCAAAAGACACAGAAGGACATTACATAATGATATAGAGATCAATCCAACAAGAGGATTTGACAATTATAAAAATCTATGTATGTAACACAGTAGCACCTAAATACATAAAGCAAATATTAAGACATAAATGTATAAATTAACGTGATACAATAATAGTAGGGGATTTTATTACCTCACATATAAACAGATCATCCAGACAGAAAATCAAAGTGGAAACAATGGCTTTGAAAACATATCAAGCATTTTTTTCCAACCACAATGGTATGAAACTAAAAATACACAACAATAATAAAACTAGTAAACAACATTTTATTAAACAACCAATGTGTCAGTGAAGAAAATAAAGAGGAAAGAAAAAAAATATCCATGGAGACAAATGAAAATGTAAACACAGTGATCCAAAACCTTTGCGACACAGCAAAAAGCAGTTCTAGGAGGGAAGTTTATAGGGATACAGACCTGCCTCAAGAAACAAGAAAAAACTCAAAAGGACTAAACTCACACCTAATAAAACTAGATAAAAAAAAACTAAGCCCTAAGTTAGTAGAAGAAAAAAATAATAAAGATTAAAGAGAAAGATAATGAAAACAAAAGCAAAAAAAAAAAAAAAAAAAAAAAAAAAAAAAAAAAAAAAAAAAAAAAAAAAAAAAAAAAAAAAAAAAGGAAATGAAAAAGATCAATGAAACCAAGAGCTGGTTCTATGAAAAGATAAAATTGATAAACCTTTAGCCAGACTAATCAAGAGAGGAACCAAATAAATAAAATCAAACACATAGGAGGGGAAAGAAACAATAATCAACATCACAGGCATACAAAAAAATTATAAGAGAATACTATAAGAAATTGTATGCCAACTCTTTGGACAACCTAGAAGAAATAGATAAATTCCTAGAAACATACAATCTTCCAAAACTGAATCACATAGAAATAGAAAATTTGAACAGGTCAAGTACTCATAATGAAGCTGAATCAGAAAGAAGGGAAGGAAAAACAACAAAACAAAACAAAACAAAACAACAAAAACAAAACAAACAAAAAACCAACCAGGATCGGATAGCTTCCCATGTGAATTCAACCAATATTTAAAGAAAAATTAATACTTATTCTTTTCAAAGTTTTCTAGAAAACAGAAGGGGAAGGTTAACTTTCAAATTCATTCTACAAGGTCAGCATCACCCTGATAAAAATAAACCAGATGGAGATACTATAAGAAAACTACAGGTTAATAACACTGATAAACATAGATGCAAAAATCCTCAACAAAATATTAGCAAAGCAAAAGGATCATTCACCACAATCAAATGGGATTTATTCCAGAAGTGCAAGGAAGATTTCATATTCCCAAATCAACTAATGTGATATATCACATTAACAAGAGGATGGATAAAACCACTGTACTAATCTCAATAGATGCAGAAATAGCACGTGAAAAAATTTATCTGTTCATAACAAAACTCTCAACAAAGTGGGTTTAGAGGCAAAATACCACATATAATAAAGGCCATATATGAACAAAACAAAACACACAGGTAACAACATCCTGAGCAATGATGGAAAACCAAAAACTTTTCCTCTAAGATCAGGAAGAGAACAATGATGGTCATGCTCATGCTCACTACTCTTACTCAACATAGTACTGGACATCCTAGCTGTAGTAATCAGACAAAAAATAAAATAAAATAAATCCAAATTGGTTAGGGAGAAGTAAAATTGTCACTATTTATAGATGGCATAACAGTATAATATAGAAAACACTAAGGATTCCATAAAAATTTATTAGATCTAATAAGTGAATTTGGTAAAGTTTCAAGATACAAAATTAATATACAGAAATCTGTTGATACCACCAGCTTTGTTCTTCTTTCTCAATATTAATTTGGCTATATAAACTCTTTCATGGTTCCATATGAATGTTAGAATTATTTGTTCTAGGTCTACGAAAAATGTTATTGTTATTTGGTAGGAATTACGTTGAATATGTAGATTGCTTTGGGTAGTATGGATACTTAAACAATATTCTGCCAATCCATGAATGTAGTATATATATATTTTTTTCCATTTGTGTCTTCAATGTCTCTTTTCAAAATCTGATACCTTTCAAAGTATAGGTCTTTAACCTCTTGTTAAATTTGAGGGATTTTGCTTGGGTGAAATAGTAAATGACATTACTTTTTATTTCTCTGCTACTATGTTATTAGTGTATAGAAATGGAATAGATTTCTATATATTCACCACCCCCAAATTTTCTGTGCTCTCTGCATCTCTACCCCCATTGCAACCCTAAGCAACCACTAATCTTTTTACTATCTCCATAATTTTGCCTTTTCTAAAAAGTTATATACTTGGTATCATACAGTATGTGGCATTTTCAGATTGGCTTCTTTCACTTAGTAATATATATTTAAGTTCCTCTAGGTCTTCTTATGGCTTGATAACTCATTTCATTTTTAATGCTGAATGATATTCCATTGTCTGGACGTACCACAGTTTACTTATCTATTCACCTAATGAAAGATATCTTGGTTGCTTCCAAATTTCGGCAACTGTGAATGCACCTTCTATAAACATTCATTTGCAGGTTATTATGTTGTCATAAGTTCTCAGCTTTTCTGTGTAAATACCAAGAGTGTAGCTGCTAGTAATAATATTCTCAGTTTTGTAAGAAGTGACCAAATTGTTCTCCAAAGGGGCTCCAACACTTCACATGCCCTACACATCCTCACCAACATGCAGTGTTTTCAGTGTACTAGACTTCGGTCACGTGTAGTGGTATTTCACTGTTTCATTTTGCATTACCTTGAAGATATATGATTGGAAGCACCTTTTCATATGCTTGTCATTTGCATATGTTCTTTAGTGAGGTGTTTACCCATTTTCTAATTGAGTTGTTTCCTTATTATTCAGTTTTAAGAGATCTTTATCTTGAATAATATTCTTTTATCAAATGTGTCTTTTGCAAATATTTTTCTCCCAGTCTGTGGCTTGTTTTTTCATTGTTTTGGCATTGTCTTTCCCAGAGCAGTTTTTAATTTCAATGAAACTCATCTTTTCAATTATTTCTTTATTTCTTCTGTGGATCATGCCTTTAGAATTCTATCCAAAAAATCATCACCTTACTTAAGATCAACTAAATATTTTCCAAATTTATCTTCTAGGAGTTTTAGAGTTTTGTGTTTTACATTTAGGTCTGTGATACATTTTGAGGTTTTTTTTGAAGGGTATAAGGTCTGTGTCTAGATTTTTTTTTAATGTGGATGTTTGGCTGTTCCAGTAATATTGTTAAAAAGACTGCCCCTGCTCCAGCGCATCACCTTTGCTCCTTTTTCAAAGATCTATTGACTACATTTATGTGTCTATTTCTGGGCACTCTATTCTGTTATAGCAAGTCTTGATTTTACTGGACATTTCTCTTAGTTCTCAGCCTACAATTTTGTGTTGACTATAATGGGTATTCCTTGATCATTAGAGTTTCTATTATTTCTTCTATTCATTTCTCTCTTTCTTCTCCTATTATTCCTTTTAATCCCATGATGGGTAGGTCATAAATTTTGCAGGTGTCCCACTATCCTTGACTGTCCTCCTTTGTTTCCATCTTTGTTTTACTTTCTTTTCAATTTTGGAAGTTTCTATTCAGACATCCTTAAGTTCAGAAATTTTTCTCAACCATATCCAGTCTATCAAAAAAAACCTTCAAAGATTATTTACTCTCGTTACAGTGTTTTTGATCTCTAAGATTTCTTTTTGGTTCTTTCTTAACATTTTCATCTCTCTGCCTACATTGGCCATCTGTTCTCAAATGCTGTCTACTTTATTAGAGTCCTCTGAATATTAATCATAAGTGTTTTCAACATAAGTTAAATTAAAATTGCTTTAAATTATTAATCATAATCACTTAAATTCTGATAATTCCAACATCCCTGCCATTTTTGGGTTCTGATATTTACTTTGTTTCTTCAAATTGTTTTTTGCCCTTTGTATGCCTTATAATTTTTTTCTTGAAAGCCAAAAATGATGTGCTGGGTAAAGGGCACTTCAGTAAATAATACTTTAGTAATGCGGTGGTGAGGTGTTGAGAGGGGTAGCCCTCTACATGCTTATGGTTCAGTCTTATCTTTTGGTGAACTTATGCCTCTGGACTATTAAATTCACTACCATTTCTCAGTTTTGTTATCTTCTCACCCCACCTTATGTGGGACATGGCTAGAGTGGGCTGAAATTTGGTATTTCTGTTACCCCCAGGTTAGTTAGGTTCTGATAATATCCCAGTAGGTTAAGCTCTGGTTAACTGAGGCTAGGTTCATCTGAGGAGAGGCCTTGAAAAGAACAGGATGCTCTGGTATATTTTAAAGTGGTTCTTTCTCCTCTTCTGCAGGAAGAATGAGGCCATTATTCTCAGATATTGTGGGAATCTGGTCAAACTCCTGAAGATAAATTTCAGTGCTTGGGAAAGACCTCTCATGACTGGGTCCCCTTGGAATTTTAAACCCTCAGACTTTTCCACACTGATCCTCCAGAAATGTGTCCATTACAGTTTAATTATCCTACCCAAGTACTGGTTCCCACTACAGTTCTGCCCTTGAGTCTCTAACCAGGAAAGGTATGACTATGTATTTCCTTTGTCTCTAGTCTTGAGGGCAGAGGGCTTCCCTGTGCCTTCTCCTCTCTTATGAATCCAGAAAGGGTTGTTGATTTTTCAATCTGTTCAGCTTCTTACTGGCTAATAGGGTAGAGTGGCAACTTCTAAGTTTCTTACATGCAGACCTAAAAACTAGAAATCTAGCTTAACTTTTCCTGCTCTAGAATTTTAAATAAAATCACGCAGTATGTACTCTTTTGTGTAATAAATCTTTCATTCAGCTTAATGTGTCTGAAACACATCCCTGTTTTTTGGCATATTATTTGCACATTCTTAAATTTGCATTTCTTTCTATAAGTGTAAAACAGCTTGTTTATTCTACTGACGGACACACTTGATGTTTCTAGTTTGAGATTATCAATAAACCTGTAATAAATATTTTTGTACTACTCTTCTTAAGGATTTTTTTTGTAAATTTTAGCTAATTATAAGAGTGCCAGGTTTTAGGGTATTTAATTTTATAAGACATAATCAAGAGACTTCTGCTTTCAATGACAGCATATAAAAGTTTTCAGATTTGTTTCCAATGTAGTTGTACAATTTCACAGCCCCACAAGCAATATTGCTTCAAATTATTATCAAAATTTGGTTATGCTTTTTTTATTTAGACATTGTGGTGGGTGTTTGCTAGTAAAACATTTTAGATTTTACATCTCCTTAATGGGTTAATGATATTAAATACCTTTTTTTAATGTTGAGCACTTTCTAATGAGCAGTATACTAGTCATTAATATATATTCTCTTAAGTGTCTGTTCATTTGTTTTCCATTTTATTGATTATTGAGCTGCAAGGAGCTTTTATAGGTCATGTGTATCATAATTTTATCTGATGTTTCACAAATATTTTCTTCCAGTTTGTGCTTTGAATATTTATTGTCCTAGCATTGTTTTAATGAACAGAAATTAATGGTTTAGTCTAGTGTATCAGTTTTTCTTTTACTGCTTTCTCCTAACTATGAAATCTTTACCTAGCTCCAAGCTATGAGCATATTTGCACGTTTTCTCCTAAAAGCTTTATGGTTTCAACATCTATAATACACATGAGTTGGATCCTATTTTTGTCATATTTCCTTCCTCTTTGCTTATCTGGTTATTTTATATGCTATGCTTAGCATTCCATAGAAAATATTATGGAAACCACAGACATTATCTTCCACCAGAGAAGATTCCCCATTTTCTCTCTCAGAATATATAACACGGATTCTATAGTCTCAATCCATTCATGTATTGAGTTGGGATTTAATTGTAACTTCACTTCATCTCTAGTTTATTTCTAGTTTGGTTCTGTCTTTTCTGAATTTTTGATTGAGAATTTGGCAGGTTCCCAATCCCCAGCTCTGAAATATTACATTTCAGAGGTTTAGAATCTAATTCTTTATCTTCTTGATCCATGAAAGCATACATTGTAATTAGTGTCCTGAGGCCATCTGTGTTTTGTAGTGGGCTCTCTCTAGCAAGACTTTGTTTTCAAGCAGCTCAAAACAGTAGAAAATTTTAATTTATCTTTTACCTTTTGTCCATTTTGCCTACCACCTACAACACACCAGAAATCTGACAAGTAAAAATGGTGTGACTTTGGGGGTCTTCTAGTTTTCAGTCAATCATACTAGAGTCATAAATAATGCAACAGATAATTCTCTGTTGGTTTCTCATTCCTTCAGTAGACTCTCACTGGTTGGGGTGAGCATAATCCTCTATCACCCTCCTTGGAAAGATGATGGCTGGTTCTCTTCAGCACTTCCCTCCCTGGAAGTACTATTTCATCACTGAAATTTTAATTTTCCCAGGTTTTATTGCTTCTGTAGCTCTTCAATGCTTTTAAAATATAATTTTTCCAAGTTTTCTGTGTTTTCTAAATGCTACACGAGGAATATTCAGAAACCATAATCCATTGGAGTTTATACAGATGTGTAAGTCACATCTTTGTGACTTTACTTGAAAGTTTATATATTATTATTGCCCTTGGCATATTTAGTAAACTTTTATTGAATGGCTTTACTTGAAAGTTATATATTCTTTTTATTGTCCTTGGCATATTTAGTAAATTTTTCTTGAATGATAAACATTTTATGTTAAATGATTTTAAAGCCTTAAATGATGTTATCTTACAGCAAAGGTTTACTTTTACTTCTGATAATTTGTTAAAACAAGGATAAATTCACTGTGACTCAGTTTGACCAGATTTGAACCTGAGTTCTAGCTTTTGAAAACTTATACTTACTTCAACAGAGTAGCTCTTCAGGGGATCCTAGTGAAAGTGTGACTGTTTTCCAGGGCCTCTTCTCCTTACCTGCCACTGGACTCTAATTTTTTATTTTTACTGTTGAAATTTCTGCTTAATTTCTCAGTCTTTAGCCACCATTTATAGTCTCTTAGCAGAGGGAGAGGGAAAAGCAGATTTCCTGCTAAGCAGAGAGCCTGGCATGGGTCTCCATCCCAGAACTCTGGGATCATGACCTGAGCCGAAGTCTGACGCTTAACCAATTGAGCCACCCAGGCATCCCCACCTTTTAATTGTATTTGACTAATATTGTCTATAACTTTATTTTCAAGCTAATGTCACAAAGCTTACATTTCATGATTTGCATTATTACAGACACACAGGATGTGTACATATGTAAACCGAAAAGAACACTTGAGTACAATGTAATAGCCTCACGTTACACAAGCTACATCTGTAAATTAAGTTTTCAAATTGAAAATGTAGGTGAATCTTACTTTGCTGGGGAACAGAGAAAAAAGTAACAATGTTTATAAGTGGGCAAATGTCTAGCTCACCCTTCCAGCAAAGGAATATTAGGTATATCTAGTAATCAAGTATGAAGAAAATGTAACATATGTTTATTGATCAGGTTTGACTGAGAACTATAGATCATGTGACAGGATTAATAGAAAAGTAATAGAAAGTTTCCTAGGTTTTTATTGTAAAGAAAAGTCATTTATTATTTTGATATATAAAGGTTATTCATTAGAGACAGAAATCTGGAAATAAGATTCTGCCATTTACTAGCTGTATGAATCTCAAAGTACCTAATTTTCTCTATGTTTAAAATGGAGAAAATGGCATCAATGATTTGTGAGAATTATATAATAGGTTGTCTAATAGAATACTTGGCACATGTTAGATGTACCAGAAAAGATAAGGCAGTAAGGAAATAATCCAAAAAGTAGTGAATATATAATTAGCAAATACATACTTAAACTGGGAAATAAGAACTACCTAGGGATATTTTTGATGAAATGATTTAAGTATTCAGAGTCAATAATATCTCAGATGTTATTATTTTTTGTTTATTTTAAAGATTTTATTTATTTATTTTGCAGACAGAGATCACAAGTAGGCAGAGAGGCAGGCGGGCTTGGGGGTGGGGGAACCAGCCTCCCCACTGAGCAGAGAGCCAGATGCAGGGCTCTATCCCAGGACCCTGAGATCATGACTTGAGCTGAAGGCAGAGGCTTAACCCACTGAGCCACCCAGGTGCCCCTCAGGTGTTTTTTTTTGTGTTTGTTTTTTTTTAATTTTTCAGATCGAGAGAGAGAGAGAGAGAGAGTGAGCGCACGCACAGGCAGAGGCAGAGCGAGAAGCAGGATCCCTGGTGAGCAAGGAGCCTGATGTGGGACTCGATCCCAGGATGCTGGGATCATGACCTGAGCCGAAGGCAGCTGCCCAACCAACTGAGCCACCCAGGCGTCCCCCCTCAGGTGTTATTTTTTAGAATAAACTAGGATATGGCAAAAAGGAGTGATATGCTAGTATTTTGACAAAAACAAAATTTTCTGTTTTATTTTAGTCATTTAGACAAAGGAAATGAAAAAAATAATAAAGATCAATTATATGGTCTTACTAAAAAGTGCTTGATTTATATCATTTTGACAATCTCAATAATTTTATTTGAAGAGACATTTGTTCCTAATAAAAAATTACATTTTTTGGCTATTCTACAAAATGAAGATGCTAACATTGGCCTTATATTCAGGGATGTGTTCATAAATACTTGACAACATGCTAAGGATTGAGATAAAGTGATTTATATTTGCCAGGTACTATGGTGTAAATATTTCCACCATGGCTAATTTCAAACTATAAACATGATGTCCACTAGCACACATTGGACTTGAAAATTTAATAATTCACTCTCAAGAGGTAGTATAAGCTAGCTCCAGCACAACACTGTTCCACATGTTATACTAGAATGACTACCAGTTTATACTTCAACAGTTTATACTTAATATTGTTTGAACTCTATCTTCCCCAATTTTAGTCCTTTTGGAAATCATTTTATACTTTGTGTTTTAGAGCTTAATGATTGGTAATTTGATAATACAGATTATCCTATAAATTATCAATAAATTAGAAAATTAGCAATAAGTTAGAAAATTGCAAATAAACTAGGAATATTCTCCAATGGAAAAAACTGAGTTCTCCCTCAACCAAGAGTATCATTAAAAGTCAGCTCAGGTTGAAATAAAGGATTTGGCAACTTTCCTTAAGATTAATAATTCAGTTAAATCATCAGAGGATAACAATTCTGTAAGCTTGATCTTTAAAATTAAAACAAAATAAGAAAACTCAAAAATGTTTTTTCTTAAATTTCATATTCTGTGGCTGAGAACAGAGAATAAAGTTCAATGGAGGAGGATGAGACATTTAACAAAAGAAAAAGTAGCTTATGTTGTATAAGAAGTGTTTCTGTCTCATAATTTAACCAAAGTAGAGATAATTTGAAACATAAAAGGCTCAGAACTATGTAGTCCTGTTTCTCTGTTACTAGTAGAAACCTTTAAGAACATGCCATGGATAGCTTCTGCAATGTTTGCTGATGTTAGCTTTGAAGATTCAACTTCCCAATTTAAATGTACAAAGCCTCTAAAACAGAAGGCATGTCTCAAAGGGCTAGCTTGAAGGTGCCTGAAAACTGATAACAGAAGGAGTTCTATTTTGTACTTGGGTTTTGTATCTTGGAACAGGGATATGGTTTCTCCTCCTGGCCCTTTATAAGCTTGAATTCATAATATTTAATATCTTTTTTAAAGTGGCACATTGGGGCAAAACATGAAACCAAACCAGCCTTCTGTTCTCTAATAGCAAAAACTAAGTCCTTCCAAGAGATTTGCGTCTCCAGAGTATCACAGAAGATTGACCAAAAAGCCAAAGTCATTGGCAAATTATATTGTTTCATGTCTGTACCTCATGATTAACAGTGAATTTATGGTTTGTGTGCTGCCTCCTAAAGGGGTTGTGATTTGCTGAACTGTTATAATTCACTAAGTTTACATGACTGGACAATTTTATCAAGTTATTTGTTAACTAAAAGGAAGCATGTACTATAGAAATTTATGTTTAACACAATTTCAATGTGTAAACATGAGTCTTGTTCTAAAATTTGAACAATAAATACCAATGCCTCTATTTTTTTCAGCTCAAATAGAATATGACCTTCCCACTAGGCTTTTATGAGAGAGACTTCTGGAAATTGAGTCAGTCATGATGTTGGCTGAAAATTGGAACAGATTTGCAAATCTGTAAGATGTATACCAGTGGACTTACTGTACTTCATTAGGTCTTAGTACTTCACTGACTAGAGTCTACCTACTTTACACTTAATATAAACCATCTTCTATAAAGTCTGGCTATTTATTTGGTCCCAGACTTTAAGAAGTACTAAGTAAGGTCTTTTCAACTTCCAATTTGTTAGCCTTTATACATATTCTTTATCTCCCAACTTACTGTCTTTAGAAAAACTACTTCTTTGCACTATGTGCCTTAGCACAATTTCTATCATGAGCTGAGTTTTCAAAGGAAGTTTTATTTATTTACTATTATTATTATTTTAGAGAGATATAGTGTATATGCATGAACAGGGGTGGAGGGGACACAGAGAGAGGAAGAGAGAGACTATCTTAAGCATGCTCCAGGCACCAAGTATGGAGCCAAATTCCAGCCTCAACCTTGACCCTTAGATCATGACCGGATCTGAAATCAAGAGTTGGCTGCTTAATCTTGAGCCACTCAGGTGCCCTGAGCTGAGTTTTTGGTTTTGTTTTGTTTTAATAAAGATTTATTTATTTACATATTTGAGAGAGAGAGAGAAGCAGAAGGAAAGGGATTAGAAAACTCTGTGCTGAGCACAGCCTTCTACAGGGCTCAATCCCATGACCCTGAGGTCAGACCTGAGCCAAAAGCAAGAATCTGATGTTTAACTGATGGAGCCATCCAGGTGTGTACACCCTGTCCCTCCAACACCCACCCCCCCACACACACAGCTGAGTTTTTGAAAGATACACGGCAGCAACAAAAAAGTCTTGCAAGGAACTTCTACTTTTGGTCTCTAACTAAATGCAATGTTCTGAATATTTCTCCCTAAATTCATGTGAAAATTCTAACCCTGAGATGTGATGGTTATTAGTGGGCTGAGGCTTTGGGAAGTATTAAAAAGTGGAGGCTTGGAGATGTATTAAGACATGGGAGCTTTGGGAGGTGATTAGGTCACAAGAAGTTAGCACTTACGAATGGGATTAGTGGTCTCGTAAAGAAATCATACAGAGCTCTCTCTTCCCTTCCACCATATGAAGATGCAATGGGATGCTGGAGATCCAGGAGAGGACCAAACATGCTATCACACAGATATCAGACTTCTGGCCTCTAAAACTGTGAGCAATAAATTCCTGCTGTTTGTAAATCACCAGTCTGTAGTATTTTGTCCTAGCATCCAGAACAGACTCAGACACTAAATTTCTTCTAAGGCAAAGGAATACCAAAGAACCTAGAAAAGTTTATGGATGGTGCCCTTGAACATCTAAGTACATAAATGAGTGAATGGGCATACAGATATTAAAACAACCATGTCTCGTTATCATGCCAAGTGACTTTTCATTCATTACTTACTACAGTCTAATCTGAACTATGAGGAAGCCCATAATAAACTAGTAATTACAATGAAGTGTAAGGGGTGCTATGAGAGAGGAAATAGGATAAAATGGTAGAACACATCATGCATCTGTAGATTACATTTTAATGATACAATATAAGGCATAGAATTAACTAAGCAAAACAAAACAAAAGAGCACTAGAAAGCCCCCAGAAGACTCAAAGCAAGTCCATTTCCTTAGATAAGTGCTTCTTAGGCTGTAAGAAATTTGAGACTTACAACTAGAACTTTCCTCTTATTCATCATGGAAAACATCAGCTTTCCACAGAAACATATTTTCCCGTGCTAAATTTCACACTTACTTCCTCATAGCTTTTACTCTCAAGTCTTCTCCAATAAAATAAATTCTTGTTTATTACAAGTAGAAGAATTTAAATCCTTCTACACTTATTAAATATCATTATATCATTGATACCATTCACTTCTTTGAGCTTGACTGGATTTCCAATCTTGACAGCAAGACATCATAGAGCCTTCAAAATCGGTATTGTTACCTAAACTGTGACAGAAATATTTAATGATAGTTTCGTAGGAACATTTAAAGTGTGGGGATTTGATGGGAAGACTAAAAGACTTCTACTGTGATTTGAATAAATGGTTTTACTAAAAATAATTATTCACAGTGAAATGGTAAAAATGTTATAGTACTTATCTTTAACAGTGTGGAATGAATAATTTTTAAAAAAGCCTCAACTAGTATATCTAGATTGAAATTTAAAGCAGAAGCTACAGACATTCTGGGAAAATAGCAAACCATTAAGATAACTACTAAAAAAAATAAAATAAAATAACTACTGGCCACTAAGACCAATTTAATTCCATCACTGGGGGAAAAAAAAGCATCATTTTATGTAAACATATTTATTCTAATAATTACGTTGAAAATGGCAAAATAAACTAGGTGAACCCTAAATTAGATAAAAAATGTTTCAACCTCTGTCAGTTTCAAGTCTCAAATAGAAATCCAGCATTGGGAAATAATCAGAAGTAACTGATACATAAATCTTCATTCCCCATAACTTATGAAAATAGTCTCAAAGCAATTTCCTTGAGTGCTTGTCATTCAAGTTTTTATTCAATATATACTGAATCTTGTTATATGTCAATTACTGTCTTAAGTGGGAGATACAAATTATCTCTACTATTCTCTAATACCAAATAAAGACATATAAGTAATATTTTTATTCATTGCAGAATAAATAAAATATAACATAATTCATTCCCTCAAAAAGTTAATGGTCCAGAAAAAAACATTAAGATATATATATACAGTTGTATAAATGATATAAGTAAAGGGCTTAGAAACAGACAATAGAGTAGGTAATTCTGAGTTGGAAGAAAGTAGCACAGAAAGGTTTCAGAGAAGAGGTAATATATGGAAAAATTGCCTTGAATGAGACATGATTGAATTTATTTTTGTACGTGTACAGGTATATATAGAATCAAAATGAACAAAATCATATTCATAAAAAGTATTTATAATATAATGTATATATAGGAAGTGAGGTGTTTTACCATGATTTGTTCGCAGATTACAGAGATTGGTAAGGCTGGAAATACTGACAAAAGCCAGTTTGTGTGTATAAAATTCCATCCTAAAGTTTGAAAGGAATTATTAGTTAGAGTGTGGGAATCTACTTAAAGCTCTTAAGCAAGGAAATGACAAGATTTAATAGATATGCTACAAAGAAAATGCAGATCCCTGTGAAGGGGTGAATGGGAGTTGAGAAAAAAGCTAGTTCTAGAGGGCACTGATTAATTTGTTTACTTTTGCTTTCAATTACCCCAAACCTCTTTGACTATAATTCAAAGAACAGCCAAAGAAACATTCTCTCTCCCCACACTCTGCCTCAAGGACGAAGGTACAAGACCTAGTTTCGAATAATCAGGGGTTCCTACTGGAATAACATACAGGTAAATGTTCTCAGCAGGGCTAATGCCTGTACAGACATGGTCCAGCAGTGGCAGTAGCCATTGATAGCTGTGGCAATAGAGCCAGCAATGACATCTTAGAACATGTCTGTGACATGATCTTATTTATGATACTGGTGATTTAGCTTTTCTTGGTCCCTGAACATATGCTGAGATGTAATGTCTGTTCTTCCATTCATTCTGTGAAATATCCTAGGTTTTCTCAATTCATTTTCTGGGTTTGTTTTAGGGTTTGTTTTTAAGATTTTATTTGAGAGGGGGTGCCTGGGTGGCTCAGTGGGTTGGGGCCTCTGCTTTCGGCTCAGGTCATGATCCCAGGGTCCTGGGATCGAGCCCCACATCGGGCTCTCTGCTCAGCGGGAAGCCTGCTTCCTCCTCTCTCTCTCTCTCTCTCTTCCTGCTTCTCTGCCTACTTGTGATCTCCCTCTGTCAAATAAATAAATAAAATATTTTTAAAAAAGATTTTATTTGAGAGAGCACACAAGCATGTGTGATCATGAGTTGGGGAGGTGGAGAGGGAGAAGCAGACTCTCCACTGAGCAGGGAGCCCAATGCGGGGCTCTATCCCAGGACCCTGGAATCACAACCTGAGCCAAAGACAGCCACTTACCGACTGAGCCACTCAGGCACCCCTCAGGGTTGTTTTCAACTGCTTGGAACGATGAACTCTTTCTCACTAACGGATGGGCAAAGTATTGAAATAAATTGCCAAGTGAAAAGTGGGAATGGAATGCTCTGTGAAGCATTTGTGCTATTTTGGAACTAAAATGAACAGGTTTTGAAGATTAAAGACCTATTAGGGATCATTCAAATGACACTATTATGGTAACTTCATTATTGTAATAAATGGTTTCAAAGAGAAGAACATCTATAATGTTAAGTAATCTATATTGTTTACTAATTTAGTACTTATATATTTAGTAATCTATAGTAAAATAACTTTGAATTTGGAATTTGGGTAAATAAATATTTGTAAAATCTGTACCTTAAATAGAGTAAATTCAGACTCTCTGATGTTCAACATTGCAAGGAAAATTCTCATATATTGAATCATGTCTCCACCAAGTACCTTATACTGGGTCTTGAGTTTTATTTTACTTTTATAACTATCACCATAATTATGCTCCTCCCCTTATTATCTTGGAATTAAACGTTAAATGTTCTTGCCAAAACATGGCCAACATACTGTTCTTTGTTTCACTTATAAAACAGGCTAAAATTTTTGGAACATTTTATTAAGAATATGAGTAAACACAAATGAAATGGACAGAATACAAAGTTTATGAGAGTATAGTCTAATAAATTAAAAGTGCTTTGAAGACAGAAAAAAATAGCATTCAAACCCAGGACCACCTCCAAGATATGAAGGGCTCTGGGCAAATATTCTTTTTGACTGGAAGAAATATCTAGAAAAATGATGAGATTTAAAAAATGTATAAAAATAGTGGCCTAGGGACAGTGGAGGAAAAGGTGAGATGGATTACAAAGGACAAACTTTGGGTGTGATGGGTATGATTGCTATCCTGATTTGATAATTTTCCAGGTATACATATATACCAAAATACATTTTAAGAATGTGCCTTATTTATATCAATTATAGCTCAATTTATAAACAAAGTAAATTATACAATTCAAGGTCTGTGTAGATATAGTGATGTATTGATGAAAAGTTCAAATCATAGGAAGAAAGAATTGCTTACACTTTACAATATATTATTTTCTAATCAGTATAGGTGAAGGTTCATTATCCTGTGTCAGATGCAAGTGCAAGTCGCCCCAAATCAGCACCATTATGGCATCACAGTTTTTAACTCATCTCATGATCACATAAATGGCAGCTTGACTTCTGGAACCAGGACCTGGTAGAGACTAGAGTGGACCCCATAAATTGAAATCCCAGAGCTGCAGAAATTCACTCTCCCAACTCCAGGTATCACTTGTTTCAGACAATATAGAAGGCTTTTAAAAAGGAAAGGTTCTTAAAAGCATGGTGTTTCTGATGTAGGATCCAGGGAAGGATTCCTGATTGCTTAAAATGAGGGTGGTACTTTTCAAATTCCATGCCTTCCACAATTTACAAGAGTTTGAAGAACTGATTTAACTTCCCTGAGCCTCAGTTTTCTCAAAAGTAGGATTTCTAGACAATACACACACACGTATTAGCTGGCACAGGAATACATAATAAGAGCTCACTGTTACTAATCACTTCTGTTTTGTGTTGTCTTTCTCTGTTTTTATATTGATATTGTCTGTTTTTATTGAATATACATAGCCTGACCTATACATTATAGCCATCTGATCCTGCCCTAATTATCTTGTTTCAGGTGCTCAGGGGTCCTGGAATATCCACTCACCACTCTTAAGTGTTCTGCATAATTTCCCTCCATTCCTAAATCTTTCTGTGTAATTTTGCCTGCCTCATTCGGGTCCTCTTAATTTCTAATTTTTTAGCCAAACCCTATCAGGACACCAAGGTAGATAAATTAATACTTTACTTCACCTGTTAATCTCTGTTCAATTTGGCTCCTGTTAGAAAAGAAATAATTCTTTCCCCAGCTAATTGTGCAATAATGAAGATTTTTACCTTTCAGATGAGATCCTCTCCTTGATATAGGAATTACTTTTGCCCTTAATTCAAATTCAGTAATGTACTAATAGTAATATAACAGTATCTGTGTAATAGTACTCTAAATAAACAGAATTCAGTTCACTGAAATAGAATGTTTATTCCCAAGGCTCTTCTCATGTTCCATACACATTTCAATTGTCAAGTTCTATAAATTCTGTATGTATTCGTAGTTTCAGTGTTACTTCAATAAGTCAGAAGAACATCTTAGCTGACCTATTTCTACCACATTCTTCTAAATAAACTATTTTATTGGTCTTTTAAAACCCATTCTTTTCCATGTCACCAGGAATAATATTCCATACACTTAACTACTCAAAGTGTGGTGCAAGGACCATCAGCACTGATATCACATACGACTTGTTAGAAATTCAGATTCTTTGGCAATTTACAGTCTCAGAAATCTATGAATGCAGAAATATTTAGAATATGAGGATCCTCAAAAAAAATTGCAATCCTATACAAAGACTGTTGATATGGTGTCTTTGGTTGGGGGGCATATATTTAATCTTAAGTAATCTTGAATGTATTTGATACTGAGCATCTATACACATAGTACTCACTGAAGAAAAAATAGAGTCATTTTATCTGGACTGGTAACTCATTAACAAATATTAACATATGCACCCAAATTATCACTTTCCAAGCATGTTTTTGCTAAAGTAGAATATGAAATTGGAAAGTTATAAGTCCTTTTTTTTATATAAGTCCATTTTTGAAAAATTAAGTTTGTGATTAAGTTCTTTCCATAATTTTTAATGTCATGTTCTATAAAGAGTTATTATTATACATATATGCATCTCTGTGTTCTGGTAGACATTAAGAGTTTGAAAAGTAAACATCTTGCTTATTTATCTTTTCATATTTATAAATATTTAATATTTATATTAAAAATTTAATATTTATCTTTTAAAAACTGGGCCCAGAATTTTCAAGAATGGAGCAAGTGCTCAGTCAGCATTTGTTAAATGAAATCTGTAAGTTTTCCCCCTTATTTCTTGCTTTTGTGATTATCTTTTGAAAACAACAGACAAAAAGATACAAGATAACAATAGTTTGTGAATACCCTTGATCCTCAGTACCTCAGACTGTCTCAGTAGTACATCAGCTATCATCAAACAAGGGCAATTATGTGAAAAACTGATTTACCATTTCTCTTTGTGAATCTTTCAACTAGAGAGTTAATAGGTCCCTCATTCAAAAAAAAAAAAAAAGCCCATGTGGTTCATATAAAAAATAAATATTCTAGTTCTCCTTTAAGAGAGTTGTAAACTGGAGGATAAAGTCAGAGTGATAAATGACTCAGTAATACATTTTCAAAGATCAGAAAGCTATATTTGTTGTACTATATTTGTGATGAATCACACACAATGCTTATTTCATAAGGAAAGAGTTACATACATACAAATGGACTTATGTGTTATGAGGAAAGTATATTAGACCTTATTATATACATGGAAACATGATTGGCTAGCACTATAATCCAATGTTCAGGAGCATGGCAACCCTTAATAGAGCTTTTACTATATTACCGCTTTTATTCACACTTATATAAAAAATCCCAACATTTTACAATATGGTTTACCCCCTTCCCATTGTAATAAATCTCTTTGCCAATAATAAGAAATTGTGTACAGTTTGTTTTTGCATTTATGAATAATAATTTAATTTAGACACACATAAAATATTAAAGCTTAGAGCTCATTAGACTTAAATATGGGTACTCAGATACCTCAAAAGATAGTTTTTGAAGAGCCCAAACTGTATGAAGCTTTATGTATATTAAAATTTCATTGTGTATTCTGCAACTTTGATAGCAAGAATAAAGTTTGCCTTGATAAGTTGGCAATTTATGCTGTGGTAAAATACATACTATAAAAAATACTGTAAATTGTGCTGTCCAGTCTACTTGGCAATATATGTATACAAGTGAATGCTATCATTGTGTTACATGTCAGCACATTTGGTAAACTGATTTTTGCATGACGATGTTTAATTTCAGGATGCAGATGGCACCAGCCTTGTACAGTTTTCAGTAGGAGCACAAAATTGCTTTATTGACACATTTGGACAAGAAAATATTTTCAGTGCAAAGTTTCTCTCACTTACAACCTAAAAATGCTTTAAATGCATATTGACTTTGTTAATACTGAAGAAGTGCTGTATTAAATAACTTAACAGCTTATTTGCATAAGTTAAATCATTAACTTATTTTCCAGAAAGCAGATCTGTAATTACAAATGACTAATGTATTTTCCACTTCTTAAAACATCCAGGATCCACACCAAGAAGAAAAAGAACTACATCAGCTAATTTCTACCAATACTGCTAGATAAACAATGGCATAGCTGAAGTCATATTAGCCATGCCATTTGATAAACCTTTGCTAGCACATTATTTGTGTAACTTGTTAGTTTAAGAAATGATGAATTTCTCTGAACTTTTATTATTTAGTCAGTACAATGGGATTAAGCATAATTATTTTATAGGATTATTGTAGGGATCATGTATTTAAAATACCTTACAGGTAAAGTACCTTACATATTTTGAGTGCTAATAAAAAAGCTGACAATAGGCTAACCTTACCCATTACTCTTCAGTACAGTCATTAGTGGTAATGGTTTTTAAAATTACTTATCTTAAGCAAATATTGTGAATAAATTAAAATGTATTTTTAATCATTCATTTTTTTCCATTACAGTCTTTTTATCTCCACAAAATAAGAGGACTGTTTTGTTGCAATTTGTTCCCATGTCAGCCTTTCTACAGATCATAAATGTAAGGACTAAAGGAGAATGTCTATGTTTGTTGTTCTGTGTCATCAGAATTTAGCGCAATTCTTAAGACAAAATACTTGTTCAAATATTTTTGCTTGTAAAGACAATTCTCTTTCCTTACTTTTAACATTAGGGTCTGCAAAATACTTAAAGGATATGAAAGAAAAACAAATTTTTTCAAAAAGGCATCAACTGACCTGCTACTCTGACAAACAACATTTTCTCGGACCTTTCAAATTCAAGTGTTCTACATATGAAACGAAAAGTATTCTTCAAAGGACCTCAGAAGAACTACTGCACAAAAAGGATGTATTGCTTCAATTGGAATTTTTATAAGATCAATGTAGGGAAAGAAAAATATCCCTTTTGTCTCCACTATGTACAAAAGTAGGGAACTAGATTTTCAAAAGAGCTAATGCCTGTTGGAAATATAAGTGAAGAAGAGCATAACAGTAATTTAGAATGGGCTTCTGTGTCCTACAGAATGTTTATTGTGTGCAAACTTCCTTAAGTGTGGTTGATACATGTTATATTTAACAAAATTATATTGCCTTCACTAGAAGAAGTCAAGAAAGAACCACAGAATTTCAGTGCTCTAGGTGGCCCACTTCTTATTTGGCATCCACACCTCCCACACTAAAGCTCTGCTATGTTCCTGGAGCTAGGAAGGGGTTCCAGGTATGTGGGTGCTTTGGATAAGATCTCCAGTTTTCTAGATACCTTGTCACTACTGTAATGAGTTAAAAAGGAGTCCTAGAGTTCTGCAAGTTTCCAGTGAGTTACACACAAACCCCTTCCTCAATCTCAAATAACCACCTCTAAAACCATCTATGTAACATGAAATCCTCTGATTAACCTTTATGTCAATCCCATTAAGATACCCAGGATTTTCAAATTACTTTACATATCCCCAGTTGCCTAGGCTTCAAAGGTGCTGACCCCATCTCTCCGTACTCTTCAACTTGCGACATCCTTCCAATGTACTTTCTACAATTTTTAATGAATCAGCAATAAAATCTTAAACCTTCCAACTCAATGTCTTCTTCATTATCTTCCTGTTCTACTAGAAATTCACTGGCTTTTTCTGCACCCTGACCTCATACCATGGGGCCACAGGTGACATAGGTGACTTTCTTATCTTTATCACTTCCAGAACTTTCTCCTTCATTCTTCCCTAAAAGTCTGAATTATTATCAAATTAAACCATCCTATTCTACTTTGCAATCCTCCAAAGACCCTTTACTACAACTTCTGATTCATTGAAGATTCTGAATAGTGGCTCACTGCCACTCTTAGAAACCCCTAACATAATTTTCAATAACTCTATACCCAGACAGATTATATTTCCAATACTTTCACATTTCAAATTCCTTCATCTTTGTGCCTTCAACAATCTTGTCTACTTCCCTACCTTAGCAATTCATTACCATGCTCATACTATGAGATTTTTCTCAATATCACCCTTACTGTCATCTCAATTTCAAATCTCCTGATTTCTGACTACAAGTTTTAATAGCTTACTCTCCCAAGTACTGTAACTTCCACATTTCTTTAATACCACACATCCTTATTAACTGCCTCCCAACCCTCTCATCTTTTTACTTCTCTTCCCAGCTTGAAGCAAGATTAATTATTATAATTACTTCCTTTTAGACAACCTCAGTTCCCTTGGCCCTTTTTTGCTGCTACTTATTCACCTGTCAAAACCATAACCCTAAATTATATATATATATATATATATATATATATATATATATATATATTTATTTATTTATACTGACTGTTCTCACTTTGAAATCATAACCACAGACCTCAAGTTGATCTTTAATGATGTAAGCACTTATGTGGCATTTTCCTATTTCACTCTTTCTCCTACCACCCTTAGACTTCAGTTTCATAAGTTCTCCCTTTTTATAAAACCTGCAACTCCTCTTCCTCAAACCTCAAAATCATTTGATGACTTTGTACCTATCTAAGTTGGAAGAGGGAAGTGAGAATAAATCCTCCATAAATTCACACCTATATTTACCCACCTACTTAAATCTTTGGTTACTCTCTTTTTTCAGATTCCTCTTTTTACAGATAAACTGCCATTGTTCCTAACTAAAGCCAACCCCAGCAATTTTCTCACTTCTTTTGCATCATCAGTTTTCCTTTTAACTGAACCATACCTATCAGATTATGTATAGTTTGTTTCTCCCATTATAAATCATTAAAAGCTTTTCCTAACCCTATGATTTCCTCTAGTTATTGCCCCATTTCTCAGCTTTTATATATAGTAAAACTTGTCCTTCTCTTTCCATTCTTATTTTGTACAATTCTAAATTTTAGATATTAAATATAACAAAAACACACAAAAAGAAGAATATGGTTTAAAGAATCATTTCAGTACAAACTAGCTTACAACTACTATACATGTCAGGGGATAGACATTTGTCAAACTTACGCCCTCTCAATCACAAACCCTTCCTTCCATACCGAGAGTTACTACTATTTTGACTTTCCTGGTAACTAGTTTCTTACTTTTTTCTCCCTAGCCTCCACCCCTGAGTTTCCTGTTCTTTTTGACTCACCTTACTGGCTTTCCTATTTCTACAGAAATGCTCTTTTGAGTTTCGCCAATGACTTAACACGTTGCTAAAGCAAATGCATCCTTATCTCATTTAATATATAGTTGTTTAACTATTAATATCTATTTCTTGAACACCACTCATTACTTTATTGACTATTGTCTTCTATCGTATTGCTCTAATATCACTGACATCATTATAAGAAACCGCTAACAGAAGACTTAGAACTTCTTAAACTTTCAAGTGTACATTACAGTATTGTTAATTACATGCACATTCTTGTACAAAAGGGCCTAAACCTTTTTCATCTTGCAGTGACTCAAATTCTATACCCATTGAACAGAAAATTCCCATTTCCTTCAGTCCTTGGCAACCACTATTTTACATTCTACTTCAATGAGTTTGACTACTTCAGCTACATCATTCAAGTAGGGTCACGTAGTGTTTCTCCTTCTGTAGCTGGCTTATTTCACTTAGCAAAATATTCAAGTTTTAGATATGTGGAAGGATTTCCTTCTTTTTAAAGGCTGCATAATATCACCTTGTATGTATAACCCCATTTTCATTATCCATTTATCCATTGATGGACATTTAGTTTGTTTCAACCTCTTAGCTATCCTGCCTAATACTGCAGTGAACATGAAAGTGCTGATACTACTTCAAAGTCCTAATTTCAATATTTTGGGTGTATAGGAGTGGGGTTGCTCGATCACATGGTAGTTCTATTTTTTAATTTGCTAAGGAAACATTGTGCTGTTTTACATACCAGTTGACCATTTTGGAGTCCCTGAAAAAATGCACAAAGATTCTAAATTTTGCACATCCTAACCAGTATTTGTGACCTTTTTTTAAACAATGTCCATTCTAACAGATGTGAAGTGATATCTCCTTGTGGTTTTGATATGCATTTCCCTGATAATTAGTGATACTGAGCATCCTTCATACAGCTGTTAGCTCTATGTAGATCTTTGTGAGAGAAAGATCTATCCAAGTTCTTTGCTCATTTTTAAATTGGATTATTAGTTTTTGTTATTACTGGGATGTAGGAGTTTCTTATGTATTTTGGATATTAACTTATCAGATATATTTTGAAATATTTTCACTCATTCTGTAGGTTCCTTTTGTAATTTTTTTTTTTTTTTGCTGCCCAGAGCCTTTAAGTTTGATACAGTCTTATTTGTCTATTTTTATGTTTCTTGCTTATGCTTTTGGTGTCAAATCCCAGAAGTCATTGCCAAGATGAATGTCAGGCAGCTTTGTGTATATGTATGTATGTATGTGTGTGTGTGTGTGTGTGTGTGTATATATATATATATATGTCCTATATATATATATATTTTTTTTTTGCTCTAAGTTTTATAGTTTAAGGTCTTACATTTAAGTCTTTACCCAATTTTGATATTTGTGTATGGTTAAAGATAAGGGTTCCAGTTGGTTATTTTGCATGTGCCTAACCAGTTTTCTTAATCCCACTGGTTGAATACCATTTTTCCCCAGTGTGTATTCTTGGCAATCTTGTTGAAGCTCACTTCACCGTATGTGTATGGGTGTATGTCTAGGTTCTCAATTCTGTCCTTTTGGTCTATAGGACTGTCTTTAAGTCAGGACCCCACTAGTTTGATAACAGCAGCTTTATATGTCTGAAGTCAGGAAGTTCGAGACCTCTAACTTTGTATATTTTGCTCAAGACTGCTTTGGCTATGAGGTGTTTTCTGTAGTTCCAAAGGTAATTTTAGCATCCTTTGTTCCATTTCTGTTAAAAAAAATGCTAGTGGGATTTTTACATGGATTCCACTGATTGTAAAATTCAGCTTGGGTAGTATGGACATTTTAACAATATTACTTTTTTCTAATCTACCAACAGGATATTTTTTTCATTTTATTCTCATTGTCTTTATTTTAGTAATGTTTATAGTTTTCAGTGTGCAAGTGTTGCTCCCTCCTTGATTAAGTTTATTGTTAAGTATTTTATTCTATTTGATGCTACAGTAAACGGAATTGTTTTCTGTTTTCTTTTTGTATAGCTCATTGTTAGAATATAAACATGACTGATGTGTGTTGATTCTGTTTCCGGCAAGTTTGCTGAATTAATTATCTGTAATAGTTTTTGTGTAATCTTTAGTGTTTTTCCATATAAGATCATATAGTATGTAAACAGATTAATTATACTTTTTTCTGATGAGAATGCTTCTGTTCCTTTTTCATGCTTAAGTCCTATAGCTAGGATTTCTTGAACTAAGTTGAACAGAAGTGGCTAGGGTGGGACTCCTTGCCTTATTTCTAGTCTCAGAGGGAAAACTATTTTTTCACCACTGAGTATGATGTTAGCTGTGGTCTTTTCATATGTAGTATTTATTTTGTTGAGGAAATTTGTTTCTAGTTATTGAAATGTCATTTATATAATATACAGTTACAGTTTCGGACCCAAAGAGAAGTGCTGGAATCTCCTTTCCTTTCCGAACCATTATTAATTTTCCCTAATAAATTATATATCATATGTTTAGCTTGAGGCAGTTGGTGTCTGCTGAAAAGAACAAAGTACACATTTGAAATTTTATGATTTCCTAAGAAGATGAAAGCTCAGAATAAGCTCCAGGTGGATCTACATAAACATATTTATCTAGATAATCCAAGTAGACTGCTTAGACCCAGAGTCAATAATGGACTAAGTTAAACTCTAAATATAGATGTCCTCAAGTAATAGATGGGATTCCCTGGGTTTCACACCATTTGTCTTTATGTTCTATCCATCATATTTATCTGATAACCCAGTCTCACCAGACATCTTATTATATAAGCAAGGTATGGAAATTTAATTCTTATTTCCAACACATTTAGAGTGTTCATAGATCCAGGTCTAAACTATGTGCTTTAATCTTCCTATTAATTCCAACACTCTGTAAGGTATTGACGGAGTAGATTTAAGTAAACTTATCATCAAAATCTATGATATTGGCATATGAATACTCATTTAAGCCAATGAAACAGAATAGAGAGTATAATACACATATATGGTTAATTTATTTTTAAACACAGGAGTAAACATAATTTGAAAATGATTGTCTTCAACAAATAGTCCTGGAATAATTGAATATCCATAGGTCATACAAAGTCAAAATGGAGCGTAGAAAAAACAAGAACAACAACAACAACTAAGGACTCAAATTCCAGTTCTGGCTATGATGAAATGGCAGGCATGGAATTTATCTTCCTACCTGAAACACCTATAATATCAGACAAAATATATAAAACACTTTTCAGACACTGGGCAGGAGGCAGTTCTGGACAGGGACACCTAAGAGTAGTGAAATAAGTATATGGATGATTGTCCCACTTACTGCCTGGTGAGAATTTTAGGACACAATGGAGGAAGACAAACCCAAACAAATCAGCAGTGCTGCTGAGGGGAGGAGACAAAGTTTAAAGTTCTGAAAAGATAATGGCTAGGTTTGGGGAGACAAAGCACAGTAATGAAAGAAGCTGCTTAAAGACAAAGCCATGGAGATGTATATAGGCATTCCTTCAAGTCTTTGGCTTGGAATTTATAAGTTTGTGTTACACTTGAGACCACTTAAAAAAGAAATAAATGGAGCTTTTTTAAGGACAAAAATATTTCATGTTCCTAGCAGTCAGGAGAGAAAGACTTCCTAATTCACAGGGAATTAGAATCCTTGGACAGGTATTATTTTAGTAGTGGGACTAGCAGAACAACTAGAAGAATGGCTCAAAGCTTAAAAAGCAAACCCTAAAATAACAAACTAATTCCAAGAACAAAAAACTATGTCCTATAATAAAGCCCAAAAATATTTAAAGAAAATCAAGTACTGTTCAATGTAAAATTTACAATTTGCTGCATCTAATTAGAAAATATGGCAGATAACCAAGGAATATACACATGTTCAAATGTTCAAAAAATTTTCCAAAAGAAAAACAAGGGTAAGAAATGGAAGACAGAAAAAAGATAAAACGTGTGGAATAAAATAAATCAAATAAAACTTGTAGAAATTAAGATTATATGATCTGAAAGGAAAATACTTTATATAGGTTTAACAACAGGCTATTCACTGGAGGAATAAAGATCACTGAACTTAATTAAGTACATAGTAATAGGAACTGTCCAATATGAAGCACAAAGAGAAGATAGAAAAACAGTTTTCAAGACCGTCAATGTTTTGTAGAAAATATTAGGTATCTAACGTAAGGGAAAATGTTGTCATTTTTAGCCATATTCCTCAACACATGAAGATGTGCCATTCTTTCCTCCTTGAGTGGTCAATATTTTCATAACAGGACATACCTTACCATTACTGAGAACTTACATGGTCATATTTTATGAGGAGCAACTCTATCAGAATGACTAGGATGCCATTCAGAATATATAAAAGAATAGCTAGAACATTGATGTCTACTTAACTCTACTTCAAAAATTTGAGTGAATTTGCAATGCCAGGATAATTGATCTTCTTTTATTTCACTTCCATAAGAAATCCCAATTGCTTCAAAATTAAGTAATAGGCTTTTAAAGGAGTACTTTTTCAGCTGTGAAATGCATTGAATTTTGGCAGTTTTAATTTTACTTCTTTGTGCTATAGTTATTATTCCAGGTTTTTTTTTCCCAGTGAATTTCAGTAAGTGTCATGCTCAAAATCATTTTCCCATATAGCCTTCAAAAAATCGAGGCATTATAAACAGTGTCTAACACAAAAGCTGTGCATCTCTGATATATAATAAATCATTGCACTCTTACCTATCTGACATTCTAACTGAGCCTCTAATATTCCCTGTAAGAGGAAACTTTCTGCACATACTGTATAAAATCTAGTAACTTTCATTTATCATGAAAATTAAATATTAATTGTTCTGATTTCACCTTGAATTTTCCCTGCATCAAACGTCTGTTACAGATCTCCATGATCTATTATCTCAAGCTTTTATCAACAATAAATGGACTTTATTAGTTATATAGAGAACTGACGGTTGTCAAAAGAAACTAAAAGGAGGTGGGGGTTGGGCAAAATAGGTGAAAAAGGAGTGGAATTAAAGGCCTCCAGTTATAGAATGAATAAGTCCCAGGAATAAAAGTTACAGCATTAGGAATATAGCCAGTGATATAGTAATAGTGCTGTACGGTGACAGATGGTAGCTACACTTGTGGGAGCATAGTATAACATAGAAAGAAGTTGAGTCACTATGCCATACTTGAAGTTAATATTACATTGTGTATCAACTAAACTCAAATGAAAAAAATAAAAAAAATTTCATGTAAAAATAGGCCCTGCTCTTACTTAACCCCATAAATTTTATTGCTATACCCTTCATTTCTAAATGTCTATTTTTGCCAATATATAAAAGTTTTACCAAGGACGTATATTCCATTGATAGCCAAGTTTATACTTTTTACAAGTCCTGGTCTCACAATAAAATCATTCTGTCAATTCTGAGTATTAGATTTCATCTTTTTAACTGCATTGCTAATCAGTTTATAACTAATTTGAATTTATATTCTTTCCCTCAATTATAGAGAAATTCCTTACTATTCTTTCTTATAATAGAAGTTGCAGTATAATAACAATAGCTCGGAAGGAGGAATAAACAAGTCAAGCATGCAGGAACTTAAACCTATTAGTCTCTCTCATTCTCTTCCAAAACTCAGAACATAGTAGGCTTGAATGACCATGTAATTGCATTATCACCTTCACTGGTTGTTCTTTTTGCTCTAATTTTTTCTTTAGAAAAGCACAATTTCTTTCATCTTTTGAGAACATTTTAAAAATATAAGACTCAATGACTTGGTTTAAAAAAAATACAGAATGTGTTGGTGTTAAATCAAAGGACAAGACAGAGCCTGTATTAGTCCAGGTTCTTTTTATTCCATCACCCCTCACCCCCCATCCAGATCCTTTAGACAAACATATTCCTTTATATATAGGAAATATACCTGTATCTGTACTTCTCTATAGAAATATATACACACACACCTTTATATATAAAGATGTACACACATACACACACAAAGAGATTATAAGAAATTGGCTCATGGATTTTGGAGGCTTAAAAGTCCCACAATCTTCTGTCCACCAGCTGAACACCCAGGAGAACCAGTGATGTATTTCCAGTCTGAGTCCTAAGGCCTGACAACCAGGAGAACCGATAGTGTAAATTTCAGTCTGAGCGCAGAAGACCAAATCCTCAGCTTGAACATGGCCAGGCAGAGGTCTACCCACCTTTCATTCTATTCAGGCCTCCAGCTGATTGGATGAGACCCCTCCACACATGGGGGGATGATCGGCTTTCTTATTCTATCAGTTCAAACATTAATCTCATTCATAATCACCCTCACAGATGAACACAGAATAATGTTTAACCAATTATTTGCCCCTTCCCTGTCCCAGTCAAGTTAACACATAAGAAGGATCCCAAGGAAGGATAACATTAATAGCCACTACTTGTTCTGTGGGATTAGTACAGGGATGAGACTAGGAGAAAACTGAAGATGTTATTTCAATATATTACCTTATACATGATTTTTAGGATACTGATAGATTCTAGTTTTAGCTATCTCTTTGTAGTCACATGTTAGTGAGCAAAACAAAACTTAGATTTTAGGAAACATGACCAATAAGACATAACTGCTTACTTACAGAATACTTAAAGGTAATAAATTTGATAAGATTTTTATTTATGAGCTTGCTAAACTATATTTTATTATTTTGGAGAGTCAAAATATGTATGTTTGTTAAAATAGAGGCCTGATTATGATTGTCTATTGCCTTACAACTAAATACAGTGTAATATATTGTAACTTTTCCAAAGTATTCAGTTCAACTTTTGATAAATTATACCCTATTAGTGTTACCTATCTCATCATATAAACTTATTAAAATGCTACATATAATAACTCTGTGTTAATACACTCCAAAGTGACCCCCAAGAACAAGTAAGGAGAAGCTTGAACTTACTATAATTAAAGAGGATATAATTAAACAGTGAGTAGGTTATGAGCAGAGGAATCTTCAAGCCTAGACTGGCTTCTGATTAACTATACAAGTAATTTTCCAACATACTCCTACTAGAACTGTCTAATCATGCTTACAAGTAAGGAATATTATCAAAATACTTAACACATCTGTATTAGATATTAAGTCATGAAGCATTCTCAGGACAATTAAGACTACCAGGTCATTGTCATAAAGAACAGTTCTACAATGGCTTCAAGTTTGGTGCTCTTGCAAAATACTGTAACATATAGTAGTTTTAGGAAACTAGAAAAGTTTAAAACCTACTAGTCTATAGTCAAATTTTAACTATTTAAACAAATTTAGCCAGTGAACATTTAGTTATGCATAAAAATGAACTTTTCAATTTATAGTCAGCTTTCAAGTTATATAGAAATATTCTGAGACTTAGGAAAAAATATAGAGAAATTTCATAATTTCTTTTATTAAAACAGAATTTTTTAAATTTCATTTTTCTTTTCTTTTAGTGTGGTTCATTAAAATATGCTCTCTCAAGAATAGCTTTACTGTTTTTGTATCTTTTTCTCCACTAGACTATAAGTTCCTGGCCAGTGGAAACAACACCATTCAATATTCCTGGTCCATCAGTTAATGAGGTGACTTTAATGGAATGAATTATCTGGACAAGCTAGATAACAAAATATTTAAATGGACAGAATAAAATAATTTAGCAAATAGTAAACAAGACTAGGGAAATCAGAGGGTCAGAATAGGATACTGTTTAAAGCATTATTCTTTAAATAGAGTTATTAAAAAAAAAAGCCCCAAAACAAAAACAAACAAACAAAAAAAAAGCAGACCAAAAAAAAAACAAACAAACTAATGTCCTCAAAATATAAATTGTTGTTCTGGTAGTAGATAGTTCCTGGTCAAACCTTGGAAATGAATAACATTATCTAAATATCTTTGATGTGTTACTGCAAATACTTTTAATATAATGTACCTTTGAATTTCCAAGGTTTATTTATTGCTGGAGGTTTTACTATCCAGGATAGGCTAATATTCTACAAAACACAGTTTAAAAATGGGTTGGGAGAAGGGCTAAACTTTATAAGGCACTTTCAATCAGACCACTAGATTTTATTACTCTAGGAGCTTTGACACCCTTTTTTCTTAAAATTACTTCACACTCTTCCCCACTAACAGACAAACACACACGCACACACACACATCTATATGCATCACTATTTCAATTGAAGACAACACTGACCTGCCTCAAGGATTTTCTCCATCATTCTACCTCATGGCAGTCTTCAGTACTCATCCCTTCCCAACTGCCCAATGTTAACAATTATTGTTTTACTCTTTTTAATTAAAGTAATTACTCTTTTTAGTATTGCTAATATATGGTTTATATATTTTTACATTTTTAATAGCTTAAAACTTTGCACCTACTGGATTTTAAACTGTGAATGACACAAAGACCAGTGAACAAAATGAACAAAAGTGGGCAAAAGTTTTTACCTTTCTTTTCAGGAGAGACACAGAATATGAAGGAAATGACACTTGCATAAAAAATAAGATTGTGTTGGCACAGTTATGTGACCTGAAGTATTTAAATTCATAGAGCTTCAGTTATATGTTCTGATATTTATAAAATGAATATTCAACTAGGATTATGGAGATGAAAGGGATTTGGAAATTTTATTATTTTTGGTGTAACATTTTGTTTCCCACTACACTCCCACCAGAGCCCCACCTAAAAACACTGTTCTTGCCAAACATCCACTTTAAACTACATGAGATGGAAAATACTGAACCCAGAGGAGCTCAAAACTTCAATGCCTAATCCACGGAATGGGAGAAGATATTCGCAAATGACATTATAGACAAAGGGCTGATATCCAAGATCTATAAAGAACTCCTCAAACTCAACACACACAAAACAGATAATCACGTCAAAAAATGGGCAGAAGACATGAGCAGACACTTCTCCAGAGAAGACATACAAATGGCTAACAGACACATGAAAAATGTTCATCATTAGCCATCAGGGAGATTCAAATCAAAACCACATTGAGATACCACCTCAACCAGTTAGAGTGGCCAAAATCAACAAGAGAGTAAACAAGTGCTGGAGAGGATGTGGAGAAAGGGGAACTCTCTTACACTACCGGTGGGAATGCAAGTTTGTACAGCCACTTTGGAAAAGAGTGTGGAACTTCTTTAAGAAATTAAAAATAGAGCTTCCCTACAACACTGCAATCACACTACTGGGTATTTACCCCCAAAGATGTAGTGAAAAGAAGGGCCATCTGTACCCCAATATTCATAGCAGCAATGGCCACAGTCGCCAAACTGTGGAAAGAACCAAGATGCCCTTCAACGGACGAATGGATAGAGAAGATATGGTCCATATATACAATGGAGTATTATGCCTCCATCAGAAAGGATGAATACCCGACTTTTGTATTAACATGGACAGGACTGGAGGAGATTATGCTGAGTGAAATGAGTCAAGTAGAGAGAGTTAATTATCATATGGTCTCACTTACTTGTGGAGCATAAGAAATAACAAGGAGGACATTGGGAGATGGAAAGGAGAAGTGAGTTGGGAGAAATTGGAGGGGGAGACAAACCATGAGAGACAGTGGACTCTGAGAAACAAATTGAGGGTTTTGGAGGGGCGGGGGTAGGGGTTGGGTGAGCATGGTGGTGGGTATTAAGGAGGGAACGTATTGCATGGAGCACTGGTTGTGGTGCATAAACAATGAATCTTGGAACACTGGAAAAAAAAAAAAACTTCAATGCCTAGATTATCTCGAAGTCCACTTTCACCTCCAAAATTCCATAATTTCTTAATTTGATTGTGTAGCTAGATTATTAAACTCAAAGAGGAGAAAATTAGAACAAATATCAAATTCAATTAAGGAAGATCGATCTTTGACCTAAATGTGAAAGCTAAGACTAAAAAAAAAATTATAAAAATGCATACATAAAAATGCATACCTCATCTGGTCAGCAAGCACTAACCACAAAAATGCTTTAAAGATCAGTATTATGATATACTTTATTAAACAAAGGTTTTTGAGCAATAAGACACTGAGAAAAACAAAATGAAGAGCTTACTCTTGATGCAACAATCTGGTGGGAGATGTTTCAATTATTAATTCTTTTCCACTCCCAACTTTTTATTTAACAAAAGCAGGGGGGCAATAAAGAAAACTAAACGCTATGTACAGGATTAAAGTCTTGCTTAAGTATTTTGTTTATTCCAGGGGCACCTGGATGACTCAGTAAGTAGGCTTCTGCCTTCTGCTGGGGTCATGAACCCAGGGTCCTGGGATGGAGCCCTGCATTGGGCTCCCTGCTCCATGGAAGCCTGCTTCTCCCTCTCCCAATCTGCTGCTTGTGTTCCCTCTCTTGCTCTGTCAAATAAATAAAATCTTTAAAATTTTTAAAAAGTATCTTGTTTATTCCAATGATGTAGGGAGATAGGATTCAACACTTAGATTTCCCTAAAACATGGAGAGGCAATCATAATGTAGTCTAAGATAAAAATGGGCAGATAAATAAAGGTCTTCCCATTAAGCATAGTCTCTTAGGGTAGATTACCAGGATGCTACTCATTGGGGTGTATCCGAAGAATTTTTTAAAAACATATTGTGTCTAAATCTGAAAATGCACCCCCATGGGTAACCATTTGAAAAATGAGAGGAAAGAGACTAGGGAAATGGACAGATTATCAGAGGCAGGTCAAATGTTTAGTACTATTTGAAACACCATAGTCGAGTGAGGATAGAGGTTTAAACCAGAGTGGTAATGGTGGTGGTAATGAAGTCGTTCCACTTAAACTTTGCAACATTCACACTCTAGCCTGCCATCTCTCCCTTTGAAGTAACTGTGTGCTCACACTGTTCCTAGAAGCTGAGTGGTTTAGGCTGCATATGGCTAATTAGGTTCCACAACCATTTCCCTCAGTATATTTAGTTTGGAATTTTAAATTCTCATTATCACACATGCCCAGCCCCCGCACCATAGATGTTTTAATATGGTCATGGCAGAAAGCCACAATTTTAAAGGTTAAGGCTCTGCCTACATTACCCCCACTGGAGTTTGGCTGCTAAGAGGCAATAGAAATCTGCTTAACTCTCAATTGCTTATGTTTAATTGTATGAGCAAATCCATTTCTTGAAGTAGGAGTCTTGAGTGCCAGCAAGATTCACATACACTTGATGGAAACATTTAGTCTCAGAATATCCCATGTTAATACTTTAAAAGTTAAGACTCATTTTATGTAGCATAATTTGGTGTGGTGAAGAATATCAAATGAGGAGAATAATTTAACAGGATAACATTGGGAATGTAATGGGTCCACATTCTTTCAGTAGATGAGTGGAGACTTATACAATTATATTTCTAACAAAACAGATACAATGTTTTATTCCTGCTGTTAGCAGCCTCCTTTTAGGTTATTTTATCTCTCTTTCTTCCCTAACCCCCAGAGCAATTTGGGAGGTTTCAAAACACAAAGAAACCAGTTTTAAAACAGGCAGTTCTGATGTCCATTCAAATGCAATGATTAAGAAAGAAAGCCATAGCTCTAAAATTTAAGTGACATGACTGACAGTATATGGGGGAACTGGTGTGCTAATAATTTGGGACCCTGGTTTTTAAGATCTCAGGGTCAAAAGACCCTGGCTTTTAAGATCTACCTTTTGAGACATGGTAACTAAAGGGATCCCATGAAAAACTTCTTTTTTGCTCCTTTTCCTGTTTCCATTCTTGTTAGGACCTGCACCCCTGCCTTATAGAACAGATACTGTATGTCTTCCTTGTAAAGGTCAAGAATTTAATGACTTCTTTGGAGTCTTCCAGAACAAGAGATTACATCTAAGGAGTGACAAAATGGGCTCATCGTGAACTTTTCCAAGACCACTGACTCATCAAGACCCCTGACTCCAGGGCGTAAGTCATTTATTTATTTAGAATACTTAAACATAGGTTTACTGAGAAGACAGGTGCACCAGACCACCATCCTCAGTAAAAACCCCATGCCCCAAGCAAGGTTATTACTTTTTTTTTTTTTTTTCCTTTCTGAGTCTCTCAGATGCTCTGTCTATACTATTTTCAATAACTCTGCTCTCACTTCCTCTCAGCTTGCATTTGATTTCCTGTGAGAAGCCAAAGAACCTCTTGGGTGGTCTGTAGAGACTTCCTCTGGGTCCTTGTACCCAGGCAGCCTGCACTTGTATGACTTTATTTTCCATACAACAAAGGTCATTTTCAGTGGAAAAACTAGACTTCAGACTAAGGTTGTGCCCTGCCTTCAATGTGTTTGATCTTTGAAAGTTTTGTTACCAAAGAATCAGGCTGGATAGTATACTGACTCTTAGAATTTAAATGCTTAAGTAACTGGACTACATTATTTTAACAAGTTAGGTCATCTTGTTAAACAAAATACCATGACTCTATAGACTTTTCTTTTTTTTTTTTAAAGCTCTGAGCTACATTGTACCCTGGGAAGAAAATGCAGGACTTTTATTTTTAACCTATTTGTGGCACTTAATATGTAATATTCTTTACATTTTTTCAAGGGCCATGTAGAAAAAAAATCCTTAAATTATTTCTGATAAAACCTATTTGTTTTATGGTTTGTTTTTCAGGTAAAAAATCTATAAATGTTAAACTATATATTTGACCCACTAATCTAAAGAACAGTAGATGAGATACAAACATTATCTTCAGCAGGGTAAATAAATCAGAGTTTTATATCCTTCTGCTCTTTGTAGTTGAAATATTCGCATAATCAATTATTTCAGAAATTGCCTAAGGATCCTTGGGTTCTACATGGACTGCAGGCCAGTTTATTCAACTAGAATTTATTGAGGGTGGAGTTCCCAATAATCTGACTACTGTGATATAGATAATAGTATGAATATTCACTGTATAAAAAAGAATTTGTCTGGTCTGGATGTCAGGTTCCAAGGACAATTTCTAAACCCTTGGAATTTCCCAAGTGATTGAAATGTCTGTTATTGATGACGACCCCTGGGGTCATTCCTGAGTTTATGCTAATGAGGTGACTCAGGGGGGCCCCTAGATAGTTTAATAATGGTGGCTAGCCATGCCAGGAAGACTAACCATGTGATTAGACAGTTTGGGGGGCCTGGGTGGCACAGTGGGTTAAAGCCTCTGCCTTCGGCTCAGGTCATGATCCCAGGGTCCTGGGATCAAGCCCCACATTGGGCTCTCTGCTTAGCGGGGAGCCTGCTTCCTCCTCTCTCTCTGCCTGCCTCTCTGACTACTTGTGATCTCTGTCTGTCAAATAAATAAATAAAATCTTTAAAAAAAAAAAAAAGAAAATGATTCCTAAAATAAGTTTCTGGACCTGGATCACTGAACAAGCAAGTGGGAATAAAGACCCTATAGTAATCAGAGTGGTACAATGGACTATATGTTTGTGTCTCCATCAAATTCATATTTTGAAACCATAATAATCCCAGTGAGATAGTATTTGGAGGTAGAGCCATTGGTAAGTAATTAGGTCATGAGGTGAAGCCTGGGATTAGTGATAATCTCACTCTCAGCCATGTGAGGAGGATATAGGAAGAAGGTGGCTGTCTTTAAGCCAGGAAGTGGACTCTCACCAGACACTAGCTCTGCTGCCCTTTGTCTTGGACTTCTCTGCCTCTATGAGAAACAAATATCTGTTATTAAGCCACCCAGTCTATAAGATTTTTGTTATAGAAGCCCTGGCCTATTAAAAATCATAGTTACCAAGAATTTCACCAAAATAAGAACTTCACCTGTAAAATAAGACCCACAGTGTAAGAAAAGCAAAGGGGAAATCCCTGAAATAATGACTCCATCTCCCTGGATATAACTTCGTTTCTGTAATGGGGAAACTAGTGCTACTTTTAAAAACTTACAGAATGCAGAGCCAATGGTCATGTTTACATCGTTATTTAATTCACCAATGCGGTCTTTTCAAAAACTGGATCATCATGGTCTTTCATTGGGGACTACCAAAAACCTAACTGGCAGCCTCAATTTTAGATGCTGCTCTGGGTATCTTTAATGTATAACAGATCTATAAAATAGATAATAGACAATGCCAATTTATGGCAGAAATTGAGGAGAACACAACCCATCGGATCAATAGCTTAATAGCAAGCACTAGAAACTATTGATCTGGCAAATTTCAATTTCTATTATGGAGAACAATCTAAAGCAATTCACATGGAAAGACAGTGGGATACATTTGTAGGACAAAGAGTAAGACATATTCAGGGTCTTGTCACTGGGCTATATAATGCTTGTATGCTTTGTCACAAAGGATTTAGATTATTTGGACATTTTAAGAAATACTAAACTGTCCCATCATATTGATAATATTCTGTTAATTGAATATGGGGACCAAGAAGTAGATCATATGCTAGATGCCCTACTAAGGTACATATGCATCAAAGGATGGAAAATAAAATCATAAGATTTTCAGGTACCTGCTAATCAGTGAATTTTTAAAAAATTCATTACAGTGGAGTAGTCTGAGTTACCTCTCCAAAGCAAAGGACATATACTGTGCCTCAGAACTTATCACTAAGTAAAAGCAAATGTTCTGTAGGCCCTTTCATGTATGGGAGACTGCACATCAATTGGGAATAGTTTTGCAGCCTGTTTATCAGTTGATTGAAAAAAATGTCAATTTTGATGAAATGCCAGAATCAGAAAGGCTGCCTCAGCAGAAACTAAGCAGCACAGTTGTTTATGTGATTTGTGAAGTGATCCTGCATTGCTAGAGCATTTGTAGTATATTAGATTATCATGTGGAAGATTTAAGAAGCTTCAATAAGAGTTGCCCTAAAAATTTTGGAGCAAAAGCACGTGGTCTGCAGCAGAGAATGGTTCAGAATTTGAAAAGCTTACTTCTAGCATATTCTTGGGCCCTAGGACTACTTAACTAGGGGGATCAAATTCATGTCCAAAACTGCGCCTAATGAGCTGAGTATTGTCAAACCCACTAATAAATATCTATCATATGATGGCAAAAACATTTAGGAGAATGTCCTAATATAGGGTACATGCAATTTATATAAATACATATCCTGGCTCATGATGGGTAGGCTTGTGTTGAGGATAGCTAAAAATGTTACCTCATGTGAAAATATGTGTGTTTTCCTGAGCAATGAGAAATGATCTGTTAGTTGGTTGAGGCCCTGGAAAGAACAAACTTGAACGACCAGGAATACAGTTATCCAGGGTTTATCTGTGAGTGGCAATGAAGTGGAAGGGTCTTTGTTTTTCATGTTAGTGCCCACCAAAGAACACTGAACATGGTGGTAAGGATATTCTTCCAGCAAGATCAGCCAGTCTCTATTCTTGGCCACAAAGCGGGTGACATAGCCATGGTTGCAGGAATGAAGGCTATACACAAACCTAACATCATGGATTCATTCTCATCAAGGCCTCTCTAGATATGGTACCATCCTTCAAAAAAAAAAAAAAAAAATCACCCAACCACATATGGCAGTTGATTTCATTGAATCCTTCCATCCTGGAAGCAGTCAATGACTCAGCTTTACAACATTTCAACCAGGCTCACTTTCATAAGAATTAGAATGATTTATCAAAATGGGGTTCCACATAACAATGGAAAGGCATCCATTTTATAAGAAAAGAGATGTGACCATGGGCCCATTATCATATCCACAGATCCTAAACTATACTCTATAAACCAGGAGTACCTGTCTTGATAGATTGTTGGAATTCTCTTTAAAATCATAGTTGAGGTATAACCTTAGAAATGACACCCTGCACGACTAGAGTACTATAGGATAACACTCTGAATCAATGGGCATTATACAAGGGAAAAAAAGAAACAAAAAAAGTCTTTCCCCCATGTGCCTCCTTTACTACTTTTATACTGAATGCTTAACTTCTGACACTAGATGTGTGGGAGTTTTTCCTCACCAAGCAATTCTTGACAACACCAGCTGGGTGACCAATAATTTAACTCAATTTTGACACTATATACCTGGAGGTATATCATAAAGGTTAAGGATATAGTCCCTTGAAGCAGTCTCCCTGACTTTAGATGTCATCACAAGTATTAGGTCACCAGGTTACCCACAACTTCTGTCTGACTTGTTTAAAAATCTGAGGTTCCTATGACCTCCTCCTAGCAATTAATTTGCTGGAGCAGCTCACAGAACTCAGGGAAACACTTACTTACATTTGCCAGTTTATTAAAGGGCATGATAAATGATATAGATGAACAGTTGGATGAAGAGATACATAGAGTGAGGTCTGGGGAGTCCTAAGCATAGGACTTCTCTCCCTGTGGAATGAAGGTGTGTTACATTCCTGGTATATGAATATGTTCATAGACTTATATATTCTCCAAGTCTCACTCTCTTGGGAATTTTTACGGAGTCCTCATCACATAGACGTGATTTATCATTAACATAATTTTTAGCCCTTCTCCTTTCTGAAGAGAAGGGGGGCTGGTGGCAGTGCTGAAAAATTACAAGCTTCTAATCATGGCTTGATATTTTAGGTGCCAGTCTCATTGAGAAACCATCCAGGAGCCTAGCCATAGTCATTTCATATAGCAACAACTAACACAAAAATCCCACTCATTTATAACAAAGCTTTCTTCTCCTTCTCCATTTTTTTTCTTTTTAAGAGAGAGTGTGTGAAGAGTCAAAAGTGGGGCTCAATCTCATGACCCTGAAAATCATGACCTGAGCTGAAATCAATCAAGAGTTGGATGCTTAACTGACTCATGCTACCCAGGTACCCAAATAAAGATTTATTTATTTTTAACACTATATGTCCACCTTGGATTGGCTGTGGTTTTTTTTGTTTCAGGTCATAGACACTCTGGGATCCATGTTAACTGAGCAGTCTCTACTCAGTACATTGCTATTTATTATGACAGAAGGGAACAAGTCATGCCACCTGTTGAACTTCTGCCTCAAGTATCATATCTCTTCTACCAATAGTTCATTAGTCATAGAAAGTCTCAAGGCCACTATGAGTTTCAACAGAGTATTATCCTCTCACATGAAGAGGCACTACAGAGACAGAAACTGGAATATTTGATAAAAAGTGATATCATCTACCATACTAAGAAACTACATTTTATCCATGTCATATTTTTGTCATGATCCTTGATTCCTCTTTTAAAATATGTGCTTAGAAAAATCCACAAGTAAAGCTAGGAAAAACGAACAACAAAACCAGCAGAAGGAACAAAATAATAAAGATGAGAGTTGAAATAAATAATCTAGAAATTGAAAAAAATCTTAAAACAGATCAATGAAACCAGGAGCTGTTTTTTTAAAAAATAAGATGATAATCTTCTAGCCATATTCATCAAAAAGAAAAGAGAAAGGATCAAATAAATAACAAAGGAGAGAGGAGAAATAATACCACAACAAAAATACAAACAATTATTAAAAAAATATATGAAAAGCTATATGCTAACAAATAGAACAACCTGGAAGAAATGGATAAAGTCCTAGAAACAAACTACCAAAACTGAAATAAGAAATAGAAAATGTGAATAGACTGATAAGCAGCAAAGAAATTAAATCAGTAATCAAAAATCTCCCCAAAACAAGAGTCCAGGGCCAGACTGCTTCCCAGGAGAATTCTACCAAACATTTAAAGAAGTGTTAACCCATAATCTTCACAAACTATTCCAAAGAATAGAAACAAAAAATGTCCAATTTCATTCTATGAAGCCATCATTACCCTGATACCAAAACTAGGTAAAGACTCCTAGAATAGGGGCACTTAGGTGGTACAGTTGATTAAGCATCCAACTCTTGGTTTTGGCTCAGGTGGAGATCTCAAAGTCATGATATTGAGCCCCATGTGGGGCTCTGTGCTCAGGGTGGATGGAGTCTGCTTAAAAAGACTCTCTCCCTTTTTCTCTGCCCCTCACCCACCATGTGCTTGCTCTCAAAATCAAACACAAAAATAAATACAAAATGGATTAAAGACCTAAATGTGAAACTGAAACCATAAAAATCTTAGAGGAGGACCCAGGCAGTAACCTCTTTGACACTGGCTGTAGCAACTTCTTTCTGGATCTATCTCCTGAGGCAAAGGAAACAAACTATTGGGACTTCATCAAAATAAAAAGCTTCTGCACAGCAAAGGAAACAATCAACAAAACTAAAAGGCAGCCTATGGACTGGGAGAAGATATTTGCAAATGACCTGTTAAAGGGTCAATCTCAAACCCCAAAAATGAAAAGTCCAGTTAAAAAATGAGCAGAACACGTGAATAGACATTTTTCCCAAAGAAGACATACAGATGGTAAGACACATGAACAGCTCAACATCTCTCACCATGAGGGAAATACAGATAAAAACTATAGTGAGATACCACCTCACACCTTCCAGAATGGCTAAAAATCAAAAGCACAAGAAACAACAGGTGCTGGCAAGGTTGCAAAGAAAGGGGAACCTTCTTTCAGTGTTGGTGGGAATGCAAACTGGTGCAGCCACTCTGGAAAACAGTATGAAGTTTCCTCAAAAAGTTAAAAAAATGAGACTACCCTATTTCCAGCATTTGTAGTATTAGGTATTTATCCAAAGGATACAAAAATGCTGAATCAAAAGGGCATATACACCCTAATGTTTATAGCAGCATTTTCTACAACAGCCAAATTACGTAAATGTGCCCAAGTGTTCATCAACTGATGAATGGATAAAGAAAGTGTATGTATACACATGGAATATTACTCAGCCATAAAAGAGTGCAATCTTATTACCTGCAATGACATGAATGGAGCTAGAGTATTATGCTAAGCAAAATATGTCAGAGAAAGACAAATACCATATGATTTGACTCATGCGGAATTTAAGAAACAAATGAACTTAAGGTAAAAAAAAAAAAAAAGAGAGAGAGAGAGAGAAAGAGAGGGGAAAACCAAGAAATAAACTCTTAATTCTGCAAAACAGACTGATGGTTACCAGAGGGGAGGTGGATAAGGAGATAGGTAACGTAGGTGATGGGGATTAAGGAGGGCACTTGTGGTGATGAGCACCTGGTTTTATATGGAAATGCTGAATCACTATATTGTACACCTGCAACTAATATTACATTGCATGTAATGTAATACATTGCATAGAATTTAAAAAATTAAAAAACAAGAAAAATCCAAGCACTTTCCTATTTAGAAAAATATCCATAAAGAGTCTAATAAACTGATCCCCCACAAAAAGGCCAACAGTATTTACATGATAGTTTAGAGCTTTCAAAGCACTTTCAAATAAGTATCTCATTTATTTTTCCTAAGTACTCTGAAAATTTGAGCTCATGAACTTTGATCCTAAGTTTACCTGCTCTTTTGATTAACCCACACTGTTATTTTTAAATGAAAAAAAAAAAACACGATTACATACCTAAATATTTATAGTTATTATGAGTTGAATTGGATCATATTAAACTGGGCTTATTTGAAGAATTCATTAAGTCTTCCAGGTTTTTGTGTTCTGTTTTATTGATTTTTGTGTCATCTCTTATGCCAACATTTGCTCTGATTCATAATGCACTGTTACTAGCCACCCCTAAAGATGACCTTTCCTGATTAATTTTCTTTAAGCAGGTCATTGCTACCTGATAATTATCCTACTTTCTTAAATAATTCTGAATCTCATTTCCCAAAGTCATTTTCTTCATATACTTTGTATAGGAAATTTAAATGTGTATAATTACATAACGTTAAAGCTTAGGAAAAATCCTCAAATTCATGGAACTCTTAACAGAAAATAAAAGAGGCCTAGAGAGAGTAAAATAGCTTGAAATATCAAAGCTGGTGAGGGATGTTTACAGCACTGTAACTCAGGTCTTTGAATTTCTGATATAGTACTCTATCCAGTGTTTTGTCTTTAATTTATTTCATGAATGAACATGCTATTCTTGACCTTGAGCTTTAGTATTTTTGTGTATACTTCCATTTTCTGGTCAGATCCACTCTTTATTCTGCTCCTGTCCTGTTCTGTCTATGGAGGTTATCCTCTCCCTGGTTGGGTTCAGGCAATGGAAAGCACCAGCAATGGCTGGACTCCAGAAATGAGAATTATGGATTTGAGTTCTCCTAGCTCCTAACATGCCAGACTAGGATCGGCTCATGGCTGCACTTTTCCAGTGTCTGGGAGGTAGCAAAACCCGACAGCTACGGGTTTTGCTGACCACTCTAGTAGCCATCCCTTACTGTCTCAGGCCTTCCTGAGGAAGCGATGACTTTCTGCACAGCTATATTTTTATAGTCTTTATGTTAACTTTCGCATTTGGTTGCAAGTTCCTAATACTAACAACCTTCTTGGTTTCTTCACCTTTGTCCACATCTCTGTAAACAGTGTCTTCATCAAACTCTTTATATTTGGAGTGCACATCTGTTTTCTATTGGAACTCTGGTATAAGGTAAGGTATATTATCCTGACTTCAGCTAAAGGGCTACAATAAAATTTACTTTTCTGTTAACACAAGTTCCCCCCCACCCCGCCCCCATGGGGGCAAAGGAGATTCTTCTTGTTCAATACATGGTTATGCGTAAGCTGTCACAGGTTGGGTTTTCTTTGACTGTCTTACTATTTGCTTCTGAACTATAACGCAGGTTCCAAAAGCCATGAACAAGCTCTGCCAGAGCTCTAGAATGAATATTGCTTCTCAAACCTGTCCAACTTTGGACTGAAATGGTGGAGACTTTACAAACACCCTCCTCAGTCAGTGATGCCGGCTGCTCCAGAAAGGGCATGATTAGACAAGGAGCTCTCTGAAACTCAGAAAGGACCTGAGGATCTGTTAGGTATAGGCTGTCTACTCACCCTGCACTCCCAGCTGGAAAACAGGTTGTTTCTTAAAGATTACCTGTTTGGTGTATCTCTGTCACACAAGTCAGCATACTTCTGTTTGGATGTGCATCGTTATGTATATTCATAGGATTATCAGATAAAATATAAAGACATCCAGTCAAGTCTGAACTCCAGATGAACAAATTTTAGTATAAGTGTGTCCCATGCAATATTTGAGACATCCTTATAAATAAAACTTTGCAATGCAGATAAACAAATCATTAACTGAGTATTCTGCTTTTTGGGCTTTTTTGCCCTCCCCAAATCAGGCAATCCTAATATTAATTATCTATTATGAGAAGCAGTTTTACATTGTATTTAAATAGTTCAGCCTCTTGAGGTAGACTACACCAATTCCAAGCCAACCTTTTTAAATTTAGCAGCTGTTTATCAGTTGGTTAAGCAGCTGCCTTCAGCTCAGGTCATGATCCCAGCGTCCTGGGATCGAGTCCCACATCGGGCTCCTTGCTCGGCAGGGAGCCTGCTTCTCCCTCTGCCTCTGCCTGCCACTCTGTCTGCCTGTGCTCGCTCTCTCTCTCTCCCTCTCTCTCTGACAAATAAATAAATTTTTAAAAAAATTAAAAAAAATAAATTTAGCAGCTGTTTAACCTTAGGAAAGTCATAACACCCAGAAGCTTCAGTTACTTCCTCTTTAAAAATGGGGAAAATAAGAGGTCTTAATTTATAAACCATTTTGAGGATTAAATGAGTTTAAAATAGAACACTGAAGAGTTAATGATACATAGTAAGTGCTCAATAAATGCTAGCAATGGCAATTATGGTTTTCAATACAACCCTTCTGTTGCACTAATATAATGTAATACCGTTCAATATATACTTACACAGTGCTATAAAGTACCTAAATAGGATGTAGTCTCTATTCCCTAGAATATTATATTCTAATAGAGTAGGTGCAGACCAGTCCAAAGTACTATAAAGGTCATACCAATAAGGCCATTAGGAAAAGTCTTATGGTAAATTGTGGCACAAAATTGGTCATAATGGAATGAACAGTAAGGTGGTTTACAGAGACTGAAAATTGAACTGGACCATGAAGGAAGACTATGATTTTGACTTATGAGAAGGTAGAGAAGCAGAAACCCATTTAAAAAGAAAGCACAACATTTAGAAATTTATTCTGTCTACAGCAAAAGCTAGCTAACATTCTCTCTGAATTTCCTGCAAACATGCAGGACAACAGAGAAAATAGACATTAAATATGAAAAGCCAATATCACCAAACTACACACTAAAACATCTGGAAAGAGGTGGGCTGTATCACAGCATGCAGATTTTAATTGACTGCAAATAGATTAGAAGACACTACATGCCCCCCCCCTTTTCTATCGTCAAGATCTAATCTCTCTTACAATGTTTATAAAGATAATTTTTAATTCTGGTTCTAACATTTTGCTTGCCATGAAAATAGTAATCCAATATTTATTTTTTCCTTAGAGATAGCTGTGCTCCTCAAGGGTACTGTTGATTTTGCCTTAGACTTCATATTCCCCAGGGTTATCAGTTACTTTGTCAATGCTTCCAATGTTCCAAGACTGCCCACACATTTTTGCAATTCACTAGGACTCAAGGGACTTAGCAAACGCTGAACTCACCATATGATACTCTGTATCTCTGTTACAGAGATACAGCAGGGATCAACTATGAAAAAGAAACAGGCAGAGTCCACAGGTATCCATGTGCAGGTTTCTCAGCTCTACTCCTCTAATAAGGGAGGGTCACAGAGAGTGCACCCATCCTCCAGCATCAGAAAAGCAGTGACAACCATATGATGTTTTGCCCAGGGACACCTGTTTGAGATTCAGAAATTAGGGGTTTAAGTGGGAGGTGGTCACATTGACATTCTTTGCCCAGCAACTACAAAAATTTCAGGCTCTCAAAAGAAATGTAGGCTTTCCACACCTGAGACTAAAAATGTAACACTATGTGAATGGTACTTCAACAAGAATAATAAACATAAAAAATAAATAAAATCAACATAGATTTTAGCCTAGTGACATGATTTTTGGACTTCTGACCTCTAGAATTGCCAGTAATAATTTGTGTTGTTTTAAAAACAAGACAAAAAGTGAATGATAATTATGTTAATTAACATTGTGGTGAACATTTCACCATATATACATGTATCAAGTCATGTATATATTGTACTCCTTTAACTTACACAATGTTATATGTCATATTTTGATAAAGCTGGAAAAAAGACAACTTAAATAGGTATCTCAGAAGAGGCTATCCAAACAGCATTAATTATGACCTTCCAGTCAATCCCAATCATAAGGCAAATGATAAGTAGTACAGAAGTTCCTCAAAAAATTAATAGAATTACGACATGATACAGTAATCCCACTCACTTATGTCCAAAGGAAATAAAATCATTTAAGTTAAAACCCAATGAGATAGCACTATGCCCTTACCACAGTGAGGAGTGTAGGGAGCAGGTTTTCACCATAAAACACAAAGCCAAGTCCCAGATACTAGCCAAGGGTCAAACTTGGAAAACAGTAGCCTCCAGCCTACTGAGTTCTGTTTTCTCTGCAGGTCTGCATAAGAGTTCAATGTTTGGGGATGGATTGAGCCCTGAGATGAAGGGAACCTGGTATCAAAGTACTTCTCACTCCATAAAACAATTCTTCAGATCATAATTTCACTCATTATATCCCAAGAATGTGGTGAGGACATTCTGTAAATGGTTGGGGAAGCAACTGCCAGATTTTAAACCATTTCCATATTGTTTATCTACAATCCTGATAAACACAGTTCTTCTCTGCTAACCTGATTTTACATTTGAGAGCGCTTGGGCCCAAGGCAGAATTACCACAAATGGGGAAGCAGTGCATCCTGACATAATGGTAATTGAAAGATAAGGAAAGAAACCTACAGCTTCCACCCAGCCCACCTAAGCTTTTTATCATGCAGTAGATCTTTCTCCTTCTACACTTCTCACACAGCAGGTTCCAGGTGGCCATGCATCACTGAGGGATTTCTTCTAGACCCCACCTCCACCCCTATACCCCCACCCTGGGGCCTTTCCCTCCTTTTGTGGTTTCTCAGGGATTGCTCTATCATTTCTCTTGGGACTCAGTCCTGCTACTTCAGGACCCTGGGAGAACCCACACTGAACATCAGTTTCACTTTTTTTTTTTTTTTTCTAAAGACTTTATTTATTTACCTGACAGACAGAAATTACAAGTAGGCAGAGAGGCAGGCAGAGAGAGAGGAGGAAGCAGGCTCCCTGCTGAGCAGAGAGCCCTATGCGGGGCTCCATCCCAGGACCCTGGGATCATGACCTGAGCCAAAGGCAGAGGCTTCAACCCACTGAGCCACCCAGGCGCCCCCAGTTTCACTTTTTTTCCCCCTCTTAATTGTAAAATCTTATTGAAACTCTCTTAGAACATGCAGGTAAAGAAAAAAGAAAAAAAGGAAATCAAAACCCAAGTACAACTTTGTGGTAGAGGAATAACGACTGTTAGCAGCTTGTGGCAGACCTTGTAAGTTTGTTTTTCTCCTTGTGTGCCTGCCTCTTACTTGAAGCATAAGGCTAATGTCAGCCTACAATTGGTCTGCTTTAAGGTGATGGAATGTCTAAAGACATCTGGTGAATTGTATAGCAATTTTTAATTACAATCTATTTGTCTATGGGGTGGAACAATCTTAGGAAGAACAGAAACTGGGTCCATTTGGGGATTCAGACTCTTAATTATATGCAGAAAACTAGTGGGGCTATTTAAGAGAAGCCAATGAGCAGTAGAAAGAATTAGCGACTTAGGAGAAAAGTAAATTTTAGAGTACGAGAGAATTAACTAGAGAAGACCTGATACCATTGTCTCAGTAATAAAAGGGGTAATTGTGGGCATAACATGGAATAGGTCTACAGGATTTATGTATCTATTAAGTCTCCATTACACTCATTTCTGTGACCTGTGAAAGGTAGAGGTAGATTGTAATATTTCCCTAAACTAATGAGCTATTTCACTAAATTATGAAACGTGTTACTATACAGTTGGCATTGCCTAGCAGGAAAGAATGGTTCTTTGATACTATTGCTCAGATGCCCTCAGTTACAAACTACTGATGAGTTTTGCCTTAAAGAAGCTCAGGCGATCAGCACCAGAACCTGTTCTTTCCATTCTGCAGCTGTAACCCTCTGTGCCGAAACGCTATGTAAGCCATAGCAGGCGACAGAAGCACTTCTCCTTATGCTCAGACTCTACTGGAAATTGCCCCTTGAGAAATTAAATAGCAAAATCTGGCTGGCATGGACTTGCTGGTACATTCGGCATGAAATAGGGGTGGGCTTGAATTGATAACAACGGAAAATATTTTAAAAGATTCTATTGATTGGGTTTCTTAGACACATCGTGCATGGCAACAAACGCAGTGTTTCTCACCTTGAGGTGAGACGTCTAAAATTGGAAAGAGTTTGTCCCAGAACCCTGGCCAAATTAGGCCCATAGCTCCCGTCTCTTGATTCTCAACACGCAGAAATAGCAGATGCCCTGCTGTGTTATATCAAAGCAGCAAAGTGCTCATCCATTTTCAAGTAATGTAAAGTACCACACTTGTCAACAATCCCTAAGTAGGCTGGCAAAAAAGATCACTTACACTTGATGAACTGCCATGTATACACCGACCAGCTATTTTGTTTAAAGATGAATTGCAACATATTTTCCTCTCGTTCTTTCTTCTTTCCCCATTTTCCTTTCTTCCTTTTGCTCTGGCCACCCAATCCCCACCCCTCCCTCCTGATTTACAATCGGACTTTAAAAGGTCAAGGTATGAATGATTTCAAGCAAGCATATGCAGTTGTTCAGCAATGAAAGAAATGTAAAGGTCTTAGGTAGCATCTGAGTTAAGTGAAAAATAAGAATAGCAGCAAAATGGCACAAAAGATGTCCTACTTTAACAGAATCTCTAACTACAGAAAGATTTCTGTCTGGATAATTGCATTTAAGAATATATCCTAGTATAACAGTACATTTTTTTTAAGATTTTATTTATTTCTTTGACAGACAGATCACAAGTAGGCAGAGAGGCAGGCAGAGACAGAGAAAGGGGAGAAGCATGCTCCCCGCTGAGCAGAGAGCCTGATGTGGGGCTTGATCCCAGGACCCTGGCATCATGACCTGAGCAGAAGGCAGAGGCTTTAACCCACTGAGCCGCCCAGGCACCCCTACAGAAAGATTTTTGTTCGGATAATTGCATTTAAGAATATATCCTAGTATAACAGTACTTTAGAGAAAGATAAATATTGACACATTATATGAAGAGAGTGAGGGAAGTGAAAGGCAAAAAGAAATGGAGAAGCAAGAGAGGAAGAAAGTTCAAGCCACATTTTGTGCTCCTGACCGGTCATGAAAGAATTTTTAAAGAAATTAGAGTTACAGCTTGGCATTTTGACATACAGCCCATGTCTTCTTACATCATGAATTTGTAAGTTTATCTAAAATTTTAAGTTAGCTAAATTATTTGTGAATAAGTTATTTTCAGACAAGAAACATCCATTTTAGGGGATGTTTTTTCACTTAGTAAAGTTTCTCTTTAAACCTCCCACACCCCATTTCCCCTTTGATTTTCAACTTATGAACAAAACAGGTTTGTAGTCACACCTGTACATATTAGGTATCTGGGTTGCGATCTCTGAGAAGATGTACTTTTTAAGAGGATGAAAATTCTTTAAGTTAGAAGTTTCATATTTTATCACCGCATAAATTAATGTCCTGCTTTTTAATTCCATAAGATAGTTCCTACTGTTAAAAAGCCAGAGTTATGAATATTTCAATTAAATGAGAAGATAATTTTATCTTCTTGGTATCAATTAGTTGGCTAAAAATACATTTGATTCAGGAAAAAAAAAATCATAGGCCAGGGGGATTTTTGTGAGATATATTTTAGGACATGTCTATGTATAGAATTTTTAAAAAATTTTACAAAATCATGCTAAATTTTCAATAAAACATTTGACCGAATAATAAATGGAAGAGAAAAAAACAATTTTGTCATGGGAAACAAAAATTAACATAATCCTGAGGAATAAAAAATGTGTTTTTTTTGTTTTTTTGTGTTTTTTTTTTGCTTTCAATTTTTAATAAAATGATCAAATCATCCAACACGAAGAAAAGCAGAAAGATAGGCAATGAAAGGGGGGAAAAAAAGACTCCTGCATTGTTTAGGTTACAGTGAAAGGGAGAATCTGTGGGGCTGGTCAATCTGTATGATCACTTTTTCTAGAGCAGTTTATCAGCACTGAGAACAGAAGGTCCTGCTAACATAAATGAAGCCTTGCAGAGCAGGTGTGGATCTGCAGACAGGTAATGGCAGACATTCAACTCCATCGTGACCAGAACAGTGTTTTGTTCACCTCTTATAACCATTTCCTGTTAAAGGAGATTTAGACTCTCACATGAGCATTCTTGGCAAAGTGCTACCAAGGGTATTATAATAATCGGATCTGGAGGCATTTAAGGCAAGGACCGAATGTGCACTGACTCAGGATAAGCACAGTCAGAACTTGGCAGCAATAAAGACACCAGAAAAGGGCAGAATCAAACAAATAGCATCTTTCAAAAAGACCAACTTTCTTCCTAGTTGGTGCAGGGTGCTTTTGACTCGATGACTATGTAAACTTTCATTTCCTTTTTTTTTTTTAATTTCTTTTCAGCGTAACAGAGTTCATAGTTTTACACCACAACCAGTGCTCCATGCAATGCATGCCCTCCACAATACCCACCACCTGGCTCCCCCAACCTCCCACCCCCCGCCCCTTCAAAACCCTCAGGTTGTTTTTCAGAGTCCATAGTCTCTCATGGTTCATCTCCCCACCAATGTCCCTCAACTCCCTTCTCCTCTCCATCTCCCCATGTCCTCCGTGTTATTTGTT
>PISX010005304.1:0-109373 GCA_004024625.1 Mellivora capensis
TGAGAGCTCAGCAGGGGCCTTGGGGCCATAGAGTGGACTTAATCTAGAATTAGACTTCCTTCTAAAGTGATGGAAAGCTTTCGGAGCAGAGAAATGACACGTTTGATTTAGCTTCAGAAAGGTAAGCTTCTGTAGGTAAGTTGGGTGGGGGTGGGGGACAAGGATGGAATGGAAGTACTAAGGAGAAGACAAAAAGGATACACCAGGACAGAGATACAAAGGGGAATGTGACAGAGTAGAGTGTGTTGCAACCCAGGCTGAGCGACCCCGTTCCGAGTCTCAAAGTTAAGAGTGCCTACTTGAGAGGCGAGGCTGAGCCGGGCTTAAATCTAGGCTTACCAACTGTGTGACCTTGGGCAGGTGACTTTGCCTCCGCGCGCCTCAGTCTCCGCGTCTGAACGATGGGGTAACAATAGCGCCTACCTAACAGGGTTGTCGCTGCCATCACGTTTGTGGGGCCCAGCAGAGCGCGGTGGGCGCCGAGCAGCTGCCGCGGCTGTGAGTAATTTGTTACTAAGAATAGTTAGCGCCCCTCTCCCGGCCGCCGTCTCCAAGCGGCCACGCGCAACGGCGAGGCTGGACCCCCGGCCCCGACGCCGGCTTGGACGCGGTCCCCCGGCCCCCCATGCGCGCCCCATCCAGGCCCCCGCCCCCACCCCCCGCTCACCTGGGCCGCGGCGGCCCGGGGATGTGCTCGTAGCGGCTGCGAGCGCGGTGCACGAAGGTGCAGCAGAGGCCGAAGGCGACCAGGACGGCGCTGCCGAGCAGCAGCAGCAGCCCGGGGCTCATGGCTCCCGGGCAGGCCAGGCCAGGGTCGGGGCCGGGCACCGAGGGGGCGGGAGGCCGCGAGCCGACTCAGCTGTCAGCGCCGCGCGCCGCCTCGGCCCGAGGCCCGGCGCGACCCAGCACCGCCTACTCCCGCTCGGCTCCGCCCCCGCCGGTTCGACCCCTCCCAGGGCGCTCCGTCCCCGCCAACCACGTCTCCGCCTCCAGCTCCCGCTCTCGGGGCCCGCCCCCGCCCCGCCCCAAGCCCCGCCCCAACCTCAACGCAGCTCCAGCTCAGGCCCCGCCCAGAGCATGGGATTTCCGCCAGTCACAACGCCGTTTCTGGCTCCGCCCCCTCCCCGCCTCCCCAGGCCCCGCCCCCAGCCTCTCAAAAGCTCCTTCCCCACAGCAGCTCCGCCCAGAACGCGTTGTCCCGGGCAACCCCGATTCCTCCGCGCTTCCTGCCCCGGCGGCCGCCCTAAGTCCTGCCGGCTGGTTCCGCTCTCTGGGGCGCCCTCAAATAACGGCGTTCTCCGCGCGCGGTCCTAGGCCCCTTCCCTTCTCCCTAAACCCGTCCTGGGGACCCATCCCAGCCTCCAAACGCGCGTCTTACGCCGACTGCTCCCACGTCTCCCTCTGGACCCCCAGCCCCCAAGGTGGTTCCCCCCGCCCGGCCGGCCCCCGCCGAGCGCCCGGGTCTCCCTGCAGGGCCCACGGGCCCGAAGGCGAGGGCCCCGGGGGCACAGGGGGGCTGTGCCTGCGAGCGCCCGGCTGGACCAGAGTCGGTCGGCCCTCCTCGCGTCCGGCACCTCCGGAGCCCCCCAGACCCCGGAAAGTCGGGCCGGAGGCACCGGCCCGGGTCCCAAGGAGCCGGAGTCGGAGTGCGCGCAAGTCTGGGTGCGCGAGGTCGCCCGCGACGGAAGGCGACAGATGTGCCCGCGGCGGCCCCAGGGTATTTGTTAGGTAATGACCGAGACTTCCGTGCGGTTTATGTAAGCCTCTTCTCGCCCGTTCGGGCGTGACGGCGGAGGATGCCCAGCTCCGCACTCTCGGTTCTCGTTCCCGCACTGGGGGCGGGGGGCGGGGGCACCCCGAGCGCGAGCAGTGGGTGGAAGGGCCGGCTGTGCGCGCTCCTAGTCCCCATACAGCTCCAGCGGGCTGGGGGCGGGGGGCGGGCGCCCAAAGATGCTGCCGGGGCCCTGAGAAGGGGACATGCCACCGCCCCGTTCGTGGGCCAGTCCGGGAGAGGCTTGGGGGCTGGGAAACCGAGGTCTGTACCTCTTCCCAGGCGCAGCCGGGGACAGTCCCCAGCAGGGACATGACTGGGGAGGGGGGGATGCAAGGTGACGGAGAGGGCCACGCTTTAAGACCTGGACCCAGAAGAGACAGGAATTTTGTCCGCGACCACCGCAGCCTGGGCGTCCACCGGGGCGCGGGGAGCCGGACGCATCTGCCGCTGGGGCGGGGAGACGTTGGCTTGCCGGGGCGCTCCCAGGTGGCGGTGGGAAGCAGCCGCTGGCTGGTCCTGCTTGGGGGGGGCGGGGGGACGGGGGCGGGCAGGTTAGACAGCCCCTCCTGGGCTGTGAAAGCTCCAGGGGCTGGGGGCAATTTGAAGGGAGGACCCCCATCGCTGTTTTTTGAAGACAGGGCCAGATCCTAAACTGCTCCGGGCACAGTCTGGGGTCTCACATGAAGCAGGCATGGGGTAGCCTCAGGGTACATTTGTGAGCCTAAGCCCGTCCAACTAGCGCTAAGGAGAGGAGTGGGCCTTAAATCTCTCGTGCGTCACTCAACCCCCCGTAACCTCTGGCTCAATGTGACCAGGGCTCACCTGGCATCTCTCTCATCAGAGCACCCCTGCCCCTGACCAGTGTCCCTTCCCCATGTATCAAGTCTACTGTTGTCCCACTGCCGCCTCGTCTGATTCTCCCAGCTCTTCTGTGATCACATGGGGAGCGATGAGAGGGAAGGCACCCCAGTGCTCAGGTGGGTCTCCTGCCCTTTGCCTGGGCAGGCAGGACTACAAGCCGCCAGCAGAGGGCACTGCCTGGAAGCACGTGGCCAACAGCCTGGCCCTTCCCCAGAAAGGTCTAGACACAGCTCTCCAACATGGTAGCCATTGGCCAGATGTGCCAGTCCTGCGCTTGAAACATGGCTAGCCCAAACTGAGGTGTTCTGTGTGCGTGAAATAGACACTGGGTTACACTGATTGCATATAAAAAAAGTTTTTAAAAATCTCAATATTTTTATGTGGATTAACTGTTAAAATGGTAATTTTAGAATATGCTGGGTTAAAGAAAATATATTATTAAAATAAATTTCACCTATTTCATTTAGCTTATTGAACATGGCTACTGGGAAATTTAAAATGACCTGTGTGGCTCATATTATCGGACAGCACAGGTAGAGACGTGGTTCTCAAAGTGTGGCCTGTAGGCCACCAGCATCGGCATCATCCTGTGTCACAAGGCAGCTTCTCGGCCCCGTTGAGATCTACTGAGTCAAAAACTCTGATAGACCCCCAGCCCCTTGTGTTTTCACCAGCCCTGCAAGAGTTTCTTGCTCAAATTTGACAGAAGACGTAGTTCCGCAGCAGGATCGCTGGGCAAGGCTGCAGACTCCGAAAGCTGGCTGCTCTGAAGCCAGGCTCTAAAGGGGCTGCCCTCACTCAAGTGGTACAAAGCTGCTTCCCTTCTGAACACAGCACCAAGGCCTGGCCCGGCTCAGGCTTGTTGGGGGGAGACAGGCACACAAGGAACAAGCGAGGCCCCGTCAGGAACCTCGAGTGTTGCTACCCGAAGCTGACACCACGGGTGCCGTCTGGGTGCCGGCCACCCCTGGCCCATCCCTGCAACACTGGGCTCCAAGGGCTCAAGAACTAAGCTGTGTGATGCTGGGTAGAAGCGGCCCCTCTCTGGGCCAGGTTCTGAGAGGTCATTCTAACTGCTGACTGGAAGCCCGATTACGGGGGGTGATGGCTGAGGCTGACAGGAAGCAAAGGGAGACTTGGCCAGGGTCAGCCCCTATCCCCAGAGACCCTGGAGGACTCTGAGGCAGGATCAAAGTCCCTGGGGACGGAGTCACTTGTGAATGCTCCCTCGGCAGCCTGCTGTAGGCAGTGGAGTGAAAGGAGCACTAGACAGGGAGTCTGAAGCCAGCTCTCTCACTCTCTGGGCTTGTGTCCCCATCTGCCCAATGACAGGGGCCAATGGGAAGGGGGGGGCACTGAATTCAGTGCTTTTCAGGCAGCAGGGTGACAGTCCAAAGCTGGGGCTCCAGGGCCCTACTGCCTACTTTCAAATATTGACTGTATGACATTAAGCAAGTAACAAAGCTTCCCTGGGCCTCGGTTTCCACATCTGTACAATGAAGGGTGAGCAGAACACTGCCTGCACGGGTTCATATGAAGATTAAGTGAGCGGATACCGAGTACAACTTTTGCGGCAGGGCCCGGCACATAGTGAGAGCGCAGCAGACAGCAGCGGTCCGCCCTTGTTGCTACTTAAGGGACAGTGAGGCTGTGTCAACCTCCTTGTCAGGTGGACGGCTGAAGCCTAAGCCTTGTTTGGAGCCTGAGGAGTCAGGAGGTGGGGGACTGGAGCGGGGAGAGCACCCCACCCAGAGGAGTGCAGGGCCCGAGACTGCTCCCAGTTGCCCGCCCAACAAGGGTGACACGCAGGGCCCCGCTGAGGGCTGGGCCACTCCACCACTTGGGGGAAGGTACCAGGAGCCCCAGATGGTGACTTCAGGCTCTCACTGTTGAGCAGCTGCGGGAGATACCCCCTGTCACTTCTGCCCCACTTCCCAGGCCACACCCGAAGGCATCACGGCCTTCAGGCCCTGAAATGAAGAGGGGCCTGGACAGGGTGAGGAAGGGCAGGGAAGAGCACGGAGGAGCCCCAGGAAGATGTTGTGTGACCCCCTACCACCACCATTCTGGGTCTGGGGAACCAACGGCTTGGGTCACCCCGCTGGATAGGGCCACGGCACTACCCTGCTCTGGAGGGCCACCCCCTACCCTGGGCTCTAGCCTCAGCTCAGCCCCATCTGGGACAGGCCTGGGACACTCAGCCCCCCGGGCTCCTTTCTCCATGGATGCAATGAGGAGTTCGGCCCTCCCAGCTCCTAACATGGTTCAGAATTTCCCTGTGTCTGGGCAAGATGCCTGTTAGCTACCGCTGGGCAATGGGAGGAGGCAGGGGGGTCTCCACCAGTGGCTTCCCAGCCCACAGTGGGCAGAAGCCCCGGGGAAACCCCTAGGTCTAGCCCCCTTTACAGCTGGCATGGCAGCCCCGGGTTCCGGCAGTGCAATGAACAGTCAGGGTGCCGCAGGTGCGAGAGCTAGGCCGTGTGGCCATGTGCGTTCTCATCTGGCTTCCCCCTTCCCTGGCTGTGCACCTCAGTTTCCCCATCTGTAAAAGGAGGAGAAGGGGCTGTTCAAAGGTTCCAGTGAGTTCACACATGCCGCACTACCCTCACAATGGTGCCCTGCACACAGGCCATGCTCCTGGCACGGCTCTGGTTTCCACGCGGGGCTCCATGGGGCCAGGCAAGTGGCGAAGGCTCAGGGCCCTCGCCAACCCTACTCAAGGCAGAGGTGTGAGGGGTCTGAGAGGTGACCCTGAGCTTTCTTCGGCAGTCTTGTACTCCACACTCAGCTTCAGCGAGCAGCCAGGAGACCCCCAGACTCGCCCACACCATTGTCTCTGCTGGGCGCACCACCCTGGGTTCTGGCTCAGCTCTCAGAATAATGGACAGGCTGGGCTGGGATGACACCCCCAGAGACCTCACAGACCCTGACATGGGCTATACCCTGTCCCCACCGCCCAGAGACCGTCTGCTTATCCCCTCTGCTCCCCTATCAGAGGCTAAGCCCAACTGTACTTGATGCACGGGGGCAGGTTGGAGGCCCTTGGTGGGCAGAGGAGCATGCCCCTGTGAGCAGGAGGGAGGCTCCAGGCCTAGCCCCCTCCTCCAGCCCCCAGGCAGTACAGGTCAGAGAGAAGAGGCAGGAAGGGGGTTGTAAACAGTCACGTTTTTAGCACAGCTTCGGGTGACAGCATCAGTAGTCTTTTTGGACCTTTGCAGGGGGTGGGGTGGGGTGGGAGATGCTGGAGGAATCAGAGGCTCCCCTGGGATTTCACTGCACAGTGTGGGGATGGAGATGACCAAGGTGGCTTCAATGGCCTCAACATAGCCTTTAAAGTAGAGAAAACTACTGCTCCACTCACTCACTGGGGGCCACAGTGCTTGGAGTGCCTAGGTGAGTGGCTGCTGTCCCACGAAGTCCCCAGAGCACCCACGTGGACCCAGCATGATGATGAAGTCCACGATGACCAAGAGGCTTCTCCCAGGGGTCATCCACAACCCCCCTCCCTCAGTCACCCCTCCGCAGGCAAGCCTGTTCCTTGCTCAGATGGCCATGGCCCACAGTTCACCCTGGACCCATCCAGCTGACAGCTTCCCTTTGCCTCACTGGATACCTTCTTGTTCTCTTCAGCACCTCTACCTGCTGGGCCACCTGCCCACGCTCTCTGAGTCACCTTCCTTAGGCCATGTTCCAGATGGTCCAGGGCCTTCCACTCTAGCCCTGGGCAGGTCAGGCCTGGTCCCCTCCCTCAATCTGCCAGCTATGCCTCTGTTAATGCGGCCAAGGACCATGTCTGCCCTTCACGGGTAGTAGCCCTCAATACTCAGTGTCCGTGGCCAGACTGTGTTCCTGCGTGAACTGAGATGTTTGGAGGTAAGAAAAGAACACCTGGGGCCCGTGACCACACAGACCCCAACACGCTGTGGCTTCTGGTCTGTGGGAGACACACGGGCAGGGACACAGAGCACGCGAGCACTGCACACACCTCACACGCGTCCACAGGACAGCGCTACAGATGGGCCCCCTCTGCCCGCAGAGTCGTGCGTGCACTGGACCGGCTCAGGGCGGGGAGGCCCCGCCAGGCTGCGGCTGGACGGATGGTGCTGCCTACAGGTCAGGGTCCTCGTGGCTGCACACGACGCCCGCGTCCTCCTGGTGCCCGCAGTTGTGCGTGCCCACGCCGGCGTGTGTGCACTCCAGCAGGTTGCGCTCCGTGCCCGCGCAGCGCACGTCATCCAGCAGGATGGGCAGCGTGCGGCCTTCGCCAAACTCCGCGCGCTTGGTGGCCCGCTCGACGTGAGCAAAGCCCAGCTGGCGGCACACGACGGCAGCAGCCTTGGTGTCCCAGGCGTCGTCACACACGGTGCCCCAGCGTCCACCCGCGAACACCTCCACACGCCCGCGGCCCGGACTCAGGCCCGCGGGCCGCACCAGGCGCACCGCGCCGTTTGAGGGCGCGGGGTCCGCTGTACCTGGTCGTCCCCGCCGCCGCCCGCCACCCCTCTGGCCCCCAGGCCGCCGGGTGGGCCGTGCGGGCCGTGGGGTGGGCGGGGGCGGAGCAGCTGTGGGGCGCCCGCGGCGGGGCGCCTGGGTGGGTGCACGCGCTGTCGGCCGTGGGGTGCTCTCTGCCCTCTGGATGAACTCTGCACAGAGGAAGAGCCTGCGGTCAGACAGACCCCAGCCACCCAGTTGTGCCAGTCTGCTTCTGGGGTCTCCCGGCACTCCTAGTCTTGCCCTCCTGGGAGTCCCTCCTCTGCAAGAAGGGATAGGGGAACAGCCCCTCACACTGTTAACTCATGAGCCCAGTGGAAGAGAAGTGTCTGGAAGGGCTTCTGGGGCAAGTGACACTTTCTGGTTCCAGTCTTTGGTTTAGGGGTGAGGCAGCTGAGGTCCACTGATGGGGAAAACCAGCTGAGGATTTAATGACAGGCAGGATGGGAACTGGACTGCCAAGGGCCAGTCAGGGCAGGCTGGAACTCTCCACTCCACACTCCCAAGGCTGCTCGCTGGCTGGGGCCCACACTGACCAGAGCCGGGGTGAGGGCCAGGGCACCCCTTCTACCCCACCACAGGGCCTGGATACAGTGAGCATGGGGAGTCGAGGTGAGACCCCCTTTGTCCCTGCAGCACCCCAACATTCACACCCGGCCCTGGTCAGCCACGGAGATAAACCTCACCCTGAGACGCTCTGCCAGGAGAGGTGAACGCCCAGACTAGTTCCTTACTATGGGGAGGGACTCCAGCCAGGGTCACCAGTCCGAAGTCCTCTACCCCCCACCTCAGCTGAGATGAAGGCTGAGAAAGGGCCTTGATTCAAAGCAAGGAGCAGGTCAGGGCCAGGAGACAGGGACATGGGCCAAACGCTCCCCCTCCCTGCGCCCTGGCCTCCACTCCACATGCAGGGAAGGACTTCCGGCTCCCCAGGCTGCCAGGGAGCCTTCTGCTTTGGCTCCTGCTGGTCCAACTGCCCAGACTCCCCCACCCGCACCCCCAGTGCACCTTTCTCTATGTTCCAGGCTCAACCCTCGGCCTGCAGGAGCCCCCACCCCCGTCCTGCACTGCTCTGGGTCCGCATGGCAGGTGGCACACACTTCTGTAACAGCCCTGGGACAGTAAGTGACTCCTTGTCTGTCTCCGCCAGGACAGAGTCTGACTTCTCCGGTGGCCCCAGCATCCAGCACAGAAGGGGTGACTATCAAAAGTGCCAGAAACTGCTGAATGAATGGAAAACTGGTCCAGGCCTGAAACCAGCTGCAGCTAGAATTAACTTCCTCAAACACTGAGCTCATTCCTTCCTCCAACTGTCCTCTGCTGGGGACACCCCTTTCTCAGGGCCACCTACCCTCAGCGGCCAAATGCCCAGCTTCGCCCCTTCCTGCTCCCCTGCTCCTCAGTCAACCAACGGGTCCCTGATCTATTGGGCCCACTGGACCCACTGAAGAGTTTCCTTTGGCCTGCAGGGTGATTTTTAAGTTTTTGAGCCAAAGGTGCCAAAATTTACAAATGGAGAGATTGTACGTAACAACCCAAGGAGGCAGGGACCTTGTCTGTCTGGCTGAGTGGTCTATCCCTGGCATGAAGCACATGTGTGGGGTAAGTGAATGGACAGACGGACAGATGGATGGATGGATCCATTTCCCACTTCTCTTAGGACCTGGATGGCCAGGAAGCCCTGGCTCTATGTTCCCACCCGGCCCGGGCCCAGGGGAACAGACCCCTCGTCATGCCTACCCTTTCAGTTGGCCCCAGATGCCAGGGGTCATCATCTGTGGCCTTGCTTGGCCCGCAGGTCCGGAGGGTTTGCGCCCACCTCCCTCCCCACCAAACTGATCAGACAGGACTGGCTTCCAGCAGCCCCAGGAGATGCCCCTCCCCTGTAGCACCTGCAACTAGAATGACTCGTTCCAGTCTTGCTCCCACACGATGTACCCACTCTCTCCGTCTGTCCCAAGGGTCTGAGTGTACCTGCCCTGGCACCAGCCACCCTCCCCGTCCCTTGTCCCCTCTGAGGTGTGCCACCCCCTGGGGCCACTCACCCATGGCCTGGGTTCAAGGAGCTCCACCCACTTTAACTGAGCATCTAATGGGTGCCATTCCCAGTGCTAGGCATTGGGGCCCAGAAAGGGCCTCTAGGGCCAGCCGGAAGGACCCACATCTGGAGGAAGAGCAGCTGGGCCCCGGTTGAAGGAGCTCCCCTCCCCTGCTGCGACCCCGCTGGTAGGCACTTACTCTCTCTGGGCACAAATGGGATGAGGCGGCTCTTCACCTTCACCTGGGCAGGCTGGATCCGACACTTGCCAGGAGGTGCCCGTCTGCCAACACACGGAGGTCATGAGCGCCACCCTGGGAGCTGCCCTGAGCCTGTCCCTCAGACGCCCGCTCTCCCCTGGTAGCCGGGCACCTGTGCATTCAAGGGGATGTGAACAACGATGTGGCCACCGGAGGAGCACCTGCCACGTGGCCCCAGGGCTCTGGGAGCCCAGCCCCAGGACAGAAGTCCTGGATGACGGTCTGCCAAGTGTCCGGCCCGCATCTGCTTTTCAAGGGCCCGAAGGCCAGTGGCTCAGCCTCTCCTGAGCCACCTCTGCTTCGGAGCATGAGCTGTCTTGGGAGCACGATCGAAAGTCACAGCCCCTTTCCTTCCACCACCAGCCCCGCTGCTGCTGGAACCGTGACTGCAGCCTGGCCCCCGCACCCCATGGCCTTTGAGGAGCTCTCTGTCTCTGCTCCTCTGGCCCTGGATTTTGGTGATGCCGCAGTGGAGTGAAAGGTAAGGTCATCTATAGATAAAGGTCGGAGAAAGCCGCAGGGCTGGCAGCGGAGCGGAGGGATCTGGGGCCTGGAGGGCGGGGATTCAGAGAGAAGGGGGAGATATGCTTCTGAGAAGGGTTACCAGGGCTCTGAATTGGGTCTCCTTTGACATCCCCGAGGGGCACAAGTAAGGCATGGAATTCCATTTTAATTAGCTTTTGGCTGTGGATCTGTGAGTCTTTGAATGGCACCGACACTATTCTGGGCCTGGCCCACGTGGGTCCAGACTTCAATAGGTTCCAGCAGCACAAGGGAAAAGCTCGAGGGGTGAAGTGGCCATGTGACAGGAGGTGGCTTCCAGACAGGCTTGGCCAAAGAGGGAAACTGAGGAGGGGTATGGGTCTTTCCCCCCAGAGGTTAAAGAAACACAGCCAGGCACAAAAGTTTCCCAAAGCTGCAGAAAGAGTGGGTTTTGCTCTGAAGCCCAGATAATACCCACATGCTCAGACAGACGCAGCACGTTTTGTTCCGTAAGGAAATAATGTTTAAAAAAAAAAAACAAACAAAACTCAGTTACGGAAAAGGTAGGAGATGCACCCCTAAATGCTACAGTATTTTGTCTGGGCAATGAAGGATGCCCACACTCTACTCACCCACTCCCCAGTTCTTCGTTCCCTGTGCTCAGTAATGCAGCCTCTTTGCAGGATGTTGTGGTACAAAGAAAGACATGCATTCCAAAAGAGAAACACAAAAGAGAGGAGGGAGGGAGGGAGGGAGGAAAGGGAAGGAGTCTAGTTTGTTTCTGGCTCCCTTGAGCCGGAGAACTCCCTAAGCCTCCGGTCCCTTCAATTGCATGCGGAGAATGAGCCAACATGGAAAGAAAGGTGCCTCATGGCAAAAGGAGAGGGTGGGTCGAAGGCAGCCTCTGGCATAAATTACATGCTCCATATATGTGATATTTCCTTAGAGAAGCACTCTTTAAAAATAAAAATGGGAAATAAGCTTAATGTCCCAGGAACGGGTAAGGTAATTGTGGCCCTGTGACTCACCAGCCGATTACACAGCCATTCAAGATGATGCTTTTGAGTGATGTTGCAACGTGGAAATGTTTATACAAAATAGGGAAAACGAACAAAGAAAAATGCCAAGTTTGCATGTGGTCCTCCGCATTGCCATAAATCCCACAGGCACTAGCAGATAAAGCCAGAGGGGACGTGGGGGGCACGGGAAGGAGGGATGAAAGGAGGAAGTCCTTATGGGTTTCTTGATAAATAATGATGTCAATAATGAATAGATTTGTGTTAAAAAAAAAAAAAAGTGTGGTCAACAAGGAATGTCTGAGAAGCTGTCACAGACCAGAGGAAGCTAAAAAAAAATGTATGACCAAGACATGTGAGATTCTGGAGAGGATCCTAGAGCAGAAAAAGGACAGTAGGGGAAAACTCAAGAAATCCTGTAATTAATAGAAATGTGGCAACATCGGTCCATTAACTGCGACTAGCGTACCATGACTTCCAAGACTCTAATGACAGAGGAGATCGGCGAGGGATACATGGGAAACTCTGAACTATCTTTGCAAATTATCCATCAATCTAAACCTACTCTAATTTCTTAAGACGATTTTTTGGAAGTGTGGTGGTGGTTCAGGATTTTTCCAAACCCACGATGTTTCAGAGGTTACAGTAACTGTCCACGTCGGGGGCTGCTGGATGCTGGATGTAAGTGGATTCTTTGAGGGCCCTGGGGGGGGGGTGGCTTTGTGCAGGGGGTGGGTGCAGATGTGCCCACATGGGGCAGCTCGCCCAGGTGCTGAATGGGGATGCGAACCGGTGGGAGCGCAGCTGAGAAGCAAAACTTTAAGGGCTGAGAAGGAAGAGAAACCCAATCACCCATTCATTGGTTAAACATGCCTGCATCTCGGCTCTGTGTTCCTGACCAGGCCCAGAGCTAGCCCTGGAGACTCTCAGGCCAGGGGAAGATTACAGAGTATGGTTCTGAGTGGTAAGAGCCACGGGGAGCACTGGACAAGGCCTGGAGGGAGAGGCCCCTCCGAGGCAGTGAGGCTTAAGGCTCAAGGGGCAGCTTCATGCAGTCACGGGGTCAGAGCAGGGCTCTGGAACCAGCTGCCCGTCCCGAGTCCAGCTCCGGCTCTGGCTGGGAGGGGGCGCCCACTTTTATAGGATTTTCACCTCTGTAAACGAAGCGGCTGAGACGTCAAGGAGTTTTACAAGGAAGGAGTCAGAGCACTGCCTGGTACCGAATTAGCGGCTCTGCATAGAAGCAGAGCAGATGGAGACGGGCACTGGGAGGGCCAGGGAGGTGTTCTGGAAGCCCTAGCATGTTCTATGCAGGAGCCGGCGGGTTGGTTTGCCCAGGCAGAGGTGGGGCTGCAGGGGGGGAGGGCAGCCTCGTGGTGGGGGCGGGCAGAGATCAAGGTGTCCCAGAGGCAAGTCGGGGGCTCGGGGAGGTGGTGCGAGGGGTGGGGAGGCCCAGGAAATGAGGGGTGAGGCGTGAGTCAGAGAGGAGAAATGATGGGGTCGGGTGGACGGCAGGCCAGAAAGCGAGGCCAAACCCGTGATTATCTGGCCCAGGCGGCGTCCTCGGCCCCTTCATACTGTGAGTAGAGCTAGATTTGAGGCGGCAGATCCAGGTTGGAGCCCCGGGTCTGCCCCTCACCAGCACTATGGGCCTGGCCGGTCACTACCCTTCTCTGGGTCTCAGTTTTCCCTTCTGAAAAATGGGGCTATGAATAACACCCTCCTGTAGGGGGTGGTGGAGAGGAAAACAGGGCAATGGAGGTGAGGGGTGCTGGCAGACAGCAGGAGCCCAGGCAGTGCGGTGGGCGGGGCTCACCTGGAAGGGTCGATCACCTTGTAGACAACCCCACGGGCCGCTGTGGCACTCGGCACACCTGTCGACATGAAGTACAGCTCCCCTTGGGCAAGAAACCAGGCAAGGAGTGAGAACACTGCTTGGAATATGGTCCCGGCCAGGACCCTGTCCCCTGCGCCCCCTGCCCCAGCCTGGCCAGCTCCCCTCAGGCTCTGAAAGGGACCCCAACCTCAAGGAGGTCTGCAAAGCCCTTCAGTGCCCAGAGCTGAAACCAGAGGCTGAGAAAGGCAACAGTGTCCCTGGTGGCTGCTGGCTGCTCTGCCTGGACCTAGCCATGTTCTTGCCTCCTCCTGGAGACCCACCCCCACCCCCACCCTCGTCCCTGTCTGGCCTCATGCCCAGTGCACACCCCTCTGGGCACAAGTGAGGGTCCACAGTCCAGCTCCCCAGCAACTGCTGTTCCTGGAACTCAGGAAGGCCTGCTGCCCCCGAGCCCGCCCATGCAGGACACAGGGGGGCTGGGGGCCCAGACACAGCCCATGCATGATGTGATGGCTCAGCCATGCTAACACCTCTTTCTCTGCAAGACAGTGAAGAGTTCTCGCAAAGACGGGGGCTGTCCCCGAGGAGAGACTAAGACAGGCAGAGAGCTGCGAACTCTGAGGAAGGCATCTCTGTGGGGATGGGTGCAGTCAAGGAGGGCTGCCTGGGGGTGGGGCCTGAGAATCAAGGCCCAGGAAACCCAAAGCACTGGATGGACCAACTTGTGTAACTGGGGTAGACCCAGCTGCAGCGGGTGCCGGGGAGGGCAGGGTGCTGAGTGCTCAGTGACCTCTGGCTGCCCTCCAGGAGCACCAGCCCTGCTTTGGCAGGGGGGCGGGGAGGGGGGTTAATAGATCTCCGAGGGGATGCAAATGCACCCCGGCAAGACAGCCCCTGCTGGAGAACCCAGAGACACAGGCATGAATTTGCTGTGCAGTCTTGGGCTGCCACTTCCCTCTCTGGGCCTCTTTCTGGAGAGAAGCCTCTGGGAGCCACTGTCCCCTCCTGGCTGTGCAGCCCTCACACCTACTCTCCAGCCCTGTGGAGCGACCCAAGACTCCAGCACAGTCTGCTCCCTTGGCCTGGAATGCCCTTCTCTGGGGCCTTCCTTTGGCTGACCAAGCTGAAGCTTAGGGCCTTGCTCTGGGAGGCCTCTGGGCGCCAGATCCGGTGCGGTACCCCCAGCCCCACCTCGGTAAAGTGACAGGCTTATACCAGGCCCACTCCTTGGCCTGTCAGTCTTGTCCGCTGGGAACCACGGCCCCCAACCCCATGCACAGACAGGAAGCCTCCCCTCCCCCACCCGGCACTGCCCAGCCCTGCCCAGGCCACACTGTCCTCTTCTCTGGGGTGTAGACTGTCCCTGGAGGACACCGGGCCAGCAGAGGTCCTTGTTTTGCAATTTGCAAGTGTCAGAGGGACAACCGGAGAGCCGGAGCCGGTGGCTGGGGGAGGTTTGTTTGTGTTGGACCCCAGGGCTCTGGGCCTTCCAGGGGCTGCCTGCCCAAGCTCACTAGCACGCTGTCCCTGGGCCATGTGCTGTCCCTGGGCCGATTTCAAGGAGGCTCCTCCTGGCTAAGGTTACTTGATGTCATTCAGAGGGCTGAACAAGGGCCCCTTGGGAACTGCACCTTCCAGGCCCTGCCCCTGGGGCATCTCCTCCCCAAACACATTAACCCCCTACTGACGGAAAGAAAGAGCTTTCAAAGCCCAGTGGGCTTGGGAGGGCAGTGGGGGCTGGGGCTGCCCTTTTGACAATTTAGATTGTGACGGGTGTCATCCAACAAAGGTTTCCCAGACTTAGGCCAGGGGGTTCTGGGCACTGGGCCCTGCAGGGGATACCCCTCCAAAGGCCCCTGGGTGGGCGTTGCCTAGCAACCCTGCCAAGCATCCCCCCCAGGCCCCACTGGGGGCCCCTCGGCTTTTGTCCAGGGACAATTGGGGCCAAGGACAAAGGCAGGGGGCTGGAGCAGGATCCAGTCTCCATGGCCCTTCATCCTCTCTCCTCCCTCCCTGCTCCTTGCATCGAAAATACAAGAGCCTGAATGGGAACCCACTAACAAGAAGGTGGTGTCTACCCACTTTCTGAAGATCATGTGGCTTAATTTTATAGGCCAGATTTCTTGGCCATCAGAAGCCCAGGGTGGTAGAGGTCTGGGATACACCCTTCCCCCACCCGCCTGCATTTCCGCCATGACAAACCCCTCCCAGAAGCAGGTCTGCAGGAAGTGGGGGTGGGGACCGTGCTCCCACCTTCCAGATGAGGAGACAGAAGCCCAGGCTGGTGAGGACCGACACCCAAGCAAGGTCTCGGGCTGCTGCCCACTTGCTCCCCGGCCAGAAGGCCTGAGACTCCATCTCGGGATTCCACCCAGGTCAGAGGACTCACGGGACAGGGGAACAGTCCTGGGCATGTGGCCTGGAACGAGAGGCCTTGGGGCCTCAGGAGTGCTCACCAGCCTCATCCTCAGCAAAGGAGATGATATGAGGGTAGTAGTTGTTAATGAGGCCCGGGAACGCACAGGTCTGGCCTCGACCCATGCAGATCTCGCTGTACCGCCACTGGCCTGTCTCCACGTTCTCTCGGAGGGACATCAGACGCCTGCAAAGAAGCAGGAGCTGTGTGGTCATGCCTGGCAGGGTGCCATGGGGAGCCCCACCCACTCATGTATTATTCATGAACCAGGACCCTACAGCATTTGCAGGATCCAGTGTAAAGTAAGCGTGCAGGGCCCCTTGTTCCAAAAGTACTAAGGATTTCAAGGCAGTGATAACTCAACATGAAACCAAGTGCAGGCCCTTCTGAACACGGGGTCCTGGCAGATGCACGGGCAGCAACCCACAGAGCGGGCTCTCGACACTCCCCTGTAGTCTAATGGTCAGAATCCGCTGCTCTCGTAAAGCTGGCCCAGCCTGCAGCCTTCCCTGGGTACCTCCTCTGCACCAGAGAAGGGCGGGGGAAGGTGACCAGCTTGTCCCCTACCCGCTCAGCTCAGCCCCAGCCACTGACCCACGGGAGGCAGTCAGGAGCTGCAGAATTCTCCAGGGCTGGTGACCAGAAGTCCGGGCAGACTCTGGAGCAGCCTCCACTCCCGAGTATGACGTGGAGCTCGGGCATCTTCAGAATATGCCGATCTTGCCCTTATTCCCTTCTCCTCCCGTCAACTACCAGGCCCTGCTGACTCTGGGAAGCCCTCCTGACTGCCCCTGCACTGGGGGCCCCCAGCACCGAGCACAGGCTCTCTGAAGCTGGACTGGAATGGACCATGCATGGGTCTGTCTCCTTGACTTGGGCGCAAGGTGCTTTCACTCTGTTGCCCGGACTATGGCACAAAGCCGGACAAAAGCAAAATTAGTTGCATCTCTGTGGTCAGGAGACTTCTGCACTCCTGGGCGACAGCAGGAGGGGAAGGAGAATCAGGCATAGAAAGAGAGGCTTCGGGGCACCCAGCTGGCTCAGTGAGTGAAGCATGTGATTCTTGATCTTGGGGTTGTGAGTTCAAGCCTCACGTTGGGTGTGGAGATTACTTTAAAAAAAATCGTAAAAAAAAAACGCGGGGGGGGCTCCTGGGTGACTCAGGCAGTTAAGCATCTGCCTTTGGCACAGGTTGTGATCCCAGTGGTCCCAAGATGAAGGCCCGAATCAGGATCCCTGCTCGGCAGGCAGTCTGCTTCTCCCTCTCCCTCTGCTTGCCACTCCCCCAGCTTGTGCTCTCTCCGTCTGTCAAATGAATAAATAAAGAGAGAGAGAGAGAGAGGCTTCATCTAGACCCATTTCCAGATGGAAAAGCTGAGCAGGAGAGGGGACCCTAAGGGAAGGGCAGAGCTTGGAGAGGCCCCAGCACCCAGAGGCCCAGGTCAGGCTTCTCCCTTGGCCCCAGCTGGCCATGTGCAGGCCACAAACCAACCTCACAACAACAGCCTGCAAGAAATGGGAATTATCTGGCTAGCCTCGAGCTTCCATATCTCCTTGTTTTTACTCCTGGGGAACCCTGTTCAGCTGTCCTCATGTGGAGAGGCTAGGGTGGGAATAATTTTTTTTTTTTAATTTTGCTTTTTCTTTGAGTGGGCTCCATGCCCAGTGTGGGGCTTGAACTCACAAACCTGAGATGAAGGGTCTCCTGCTCTACCACATGGGCCAGCCGGGTGCCCCAGGTAGGAATAACTAGGAGCCACCAGATACTGAGCGTAAACTAGATTTCAAGTGCTGTATGTGTCTTAACTGACTCAGTCCTCCAACCCTAGGAAGCAAGTACTGTTATCATCTCCCTTTTGCAGATGAGGACACGGAAGCACAGAGAGGTGATGTAACTGACTCAAGGTCACACAGCTACTAAGTGGGCCAGGATCAGACCCAGCAATCTCAGATACTTTTTTTTTTTTAAGATTTTTATTTTTAAGTCATCTCTACCCCCAACCTGGGGTTTGAACTTATGACCCAGATCAAGAGTTACATACTCTACTGACCGAGCCAGTCAGGCGCCCCATGAACTTAAAAAGAAAGGAAGGAAGGAAGGAAGGAAGGGAGAGAGGAAGGAAGGGAAAACAAATCTTTACTTGGAGCACCTGGCTGGCTCAGCAAGGCACCAGGGGCCCCTACAGTCAGTCCCTGGCCAGCAGAATGACCTCCCCAGACTCTTCTAGAGGAATGCTCCCCAGAAACCCAGTCAGTCCATGAAATGAGAGGGAGGTCCTGGCTTCTGGGGAAACCAGGTAGCCCAGGGTCTGTCGAGGAAGTTGTTCCTGTTGCGCCCACCTTCCACCTCTGCCCTCCCTGCCCCCCCCAGCACTGCTGTCAGGCCTGGAGCCCATGACTGTCCAGTGGGAGGGGAAGACCAAGGGGTCTGCACGTCAACAAGCATCCCGTCTGTAGTCGGGAGTCGAGCCTTCATGGCACTGCTTGAGGCAGCCAGCGAGGCTCAGGAAGACTATCCGGAGATGGGGGGGGGGGGGTTAGGCTGCTTCCTGAGATGTGACTCCAGACGTCCTCCCAGAGGAGGAGACCTGCTTGGCTCCCACTCGGAGGTCCTGGTCAGAGGGCAGCGACCACGTGCCCCCTGCGGGCACACACACACACAGCGCACCTCTATCCTGCTTTCTACAGCAAGCCAGCGGCAGTAGCTGCTTGGCACCGGAGCCCATGGGCCACTTACCCACTCATAAAATCGCCGAAAATATAGAGGCCGTTCAGGTTAGGGTACTCACAGCCCCGGTACACATAGCCTCCCGTGACCGACTTGCCCAGTTTGTGCGGATAGGCGAAAATCGGCAGGACGTCATCTGCAGAGAGGGGAGAAGTTGGGATGAGCTTGCCGGTCAGCCCCTCCCCCACAATGAGCTTGGTAGATGGTCTGAGCCTAGAGGGGCAAGAGGAGGTGAGGTCACCAGGAGGGCCTGAGTTGGGGGCCCCGTGGAGTCATGGAGAGAGGAAGGTGCTTAGGGCTTGGGTAGAGTGAGGAAGAGAGAGCATGGGTTTGCAGGGATGGGGTGGGTAGGGAGAGCCAGGAGCAGCGCCGCAGCGCTGGGGAGGGAGGGAGAGGCGAGGGGAGATCCAGGATGCGGGCACACCAGGTCTCCAGACAGGCACTGGCGCACACCCCATGGCATGGGGGATCAGCGTCTCCAGGGGCTCGGGCGGTCTCGATGCGCCACGGGGGCTGGGGGGGGGGGGCACAAGGGAGGCGCTGAGCACAACCATGGGAGGGGGGATGCAGAGCCGGGGAGGTGAGCCCCGGGGACGCGGTCACCCAGGGAGGCGTTGGCGCACAGCTTGCGGTCGTAACACTCGAAGCCTTCGCGGGCGCGCCAGCCGTAGTTGCGGCCGCGCTCCACCAGGTCCACCTCCTCGAACTTGTTCTGGCCCACGTCTCCGCAGAAGAGGCGCCCGCGGCCCGCGCCTGTCGCGGGGTCGCCGCGGTCGAACGAGCAGCGCCACATGTTGCGCACGCCCAGGGCGTAGACCTCGGGCCGCGCGGCAGGGTCGCCCACGAACGGGTTGTCGCGCGGGATGCGGTAGAGGGGGCCGCGCTCGTTGTGGTCCACGTCGATGCGCAGCACCTTGCCCAGCAGCGCCGACCTGCGGGCCAGGGGGACAAGGCACAGCTCCGGCTCAGCCAGCGCCAGGGTTCGCCCCAGGGCACCGGGGCAGCCCACGAAAGGTGCCGGGCCAGGTCAAGGCCAGCCTGGGCTGTGGGGCCAGAGACCCTGGTTCAAGTCCTCCCTAGCTGCTTACCAGCTGGGTACCCTTATTCATTCATTCATTCATTCATTCAGCATTTATAGGGCACCTTCTCATGTGCCAGGCAGCGGGAAGCGTTGGACATACTTACCCTCCATTGTCCCATCTCATCCTCACCACCAACCTTTTAGGTCGGTGAGTACCACTGTGATACCCTCTTAGAGGTGGGGCAGCTGAGTTCAGAAAGGTCACAAAACGTGCCCCGTTGTCACATGGCTAGTAAAGGGTGGGCTGGGATCCGGCGCACACAGCGGGACCACAGAAACCCAGACTCGTGGCCACAACACTCTTTCCAACTTCCCCATGCCTGTCTCCTCGCTATCATGTTAGGGTGCTCCCTTCCCTCCTGTCTTCTTACAGGGCTGTCCAGGGAATGAAAACACTCCACCAAGACTCAGATGTACAGTTTTCTTCCAACACCCAGGACAGTGACCGGTATGTGAGAGGGGCTCATTCAGTGTTTGGTGAGTGAATCAATTACAGCTGGAATCGAAGTGCAAAAGTACAGGGCAGTGCTCAGACTCGGGGAGAGAAAACGCTGCAGATCTCAGCAGGAAATGGGAGGCTGGGGTCCTTGCTTTCTCTCTCACCATCATGGACATCAGGGGACAGAACCACCCCATGTGAGACAGACAGGCCTCAGCAGCCCTTCACCCCACATGCCACACCCACCACCCCACCTCACAGATGAGGCCACCCAGGCTGCAGAGGGGGACAACTTGCCCCGCCCCCAGGCAGCTCTGGGCTGGTTGGGCCACTCCCATGGCACCAGGCAACATCAGTTTCTGGGGCCCCAAGAGCAAGGAGCGCTCTCTAGAGCACCTCCTTATCACCCGGCTCTTGTCTTCCCTGTAAGCACTCTGGTGCCCCCCATCCCCGCTCCCCCCCACTGCTTTTCCAGGCAGGACTGAGCAGTGCGCACCGCTGTGTACCCTCATTCCAGCCCCATGTCCGCACCCAAGCCTCCGGCTCACCATCAGATATCTCAGCAGTGTCTTCTTTAACCTTGTAAGAGGCTCCCACCCAGAGATGCCCCGTGGTTAATCCCCCATTTGTGGTCTCTTATGTCTTGCTCTGAGGAGCCCCCCCAACGCACTCCAGCCCGCTGGGCACGAAGCTGCCGATCCCACCCTGAGCCCCCATGCTGCACAGCCAGCTTCATAATGCAAGTGGGCAAAACTCATAGCAGCAAAATAATGTTTTAAGTTCTGTCCAATTATCCCCAAATCCTTAATTTCTATTTTCCCCACTACATCGCTAAACACATCCCAAACATGAGAAGGCTGTAGGGATTCTTACACTGTCACGTATGAAAGCGCACGTCACGGACCATGAACACTTTAATTACTGTAATCAACATTACCCTCGCTATTTTTACTTTCTGGGCTAAGGAAGGTTTTGTCATTTTTGCTAAGAGAATGGAGGAGGCTGCCCTACATATCCTCATCGACAGTGTGTGTGTGCGTGTGTGTGTGTGTGTGTGTGCGTGTGTGCGCGTGCGTGTGCGTGTGTGCGTGCGTGTGTGTGTGTGTGCGTGTGTGTGTGCGCGTGTGTGTGTGCGTGTGCGTGTGTGTGTAGGAGAAGATCAGCAGGCCATCTGCTCAAGCCAAGAAGTACAACACCAAGCCTGTGCCTCAGTTTCCCATATAGCCCTGCTCTGACCAGCTCAAACTCCCCATCTGGTCTGGGAAGGCTTCCTCTGATTCGAGCGGGGCTGGGCTGATTTCCCAGAGGCTCTCCGATGTCCCTTATCAAGTATCCGTGACAAGTGGGTTCTATGCCTGCCCCTCACAAACATGATCACTTTTACTCCTCATGACAAGCCTCCCCCTGGAGATTTTATTCTTCCCACCAACTGGTGAGTGGAAGTGACTCGACGGGGGTCCCCCACTGGCTAGCTGCAGACGGAACTGGGACCCCAAGCCCTTTCTACTTACTGCCCTATGCTGTGTGGTTGAGGAAGGAAGTCCCCCTGCAGAAGAGTATATAAACCAACCCACTGGCCAGCCAAAAGCAGAACATACTTGTTTTGGGCATTTCCAAACTTCCCAAAGGGGTCTCCGGCCATCCCGCCGTCACCAGTAAAGATGTAGAGGTACCCATCGTCCCCGAACAGCAGCTGGCCCCCGTTGTGGTTTGAGGCTGGCTCGTTAATCTCCAGGATTATCCTAAAAGACAGGCCACCCCCACCAAACACACAAACAAAAAATACCAACCTCAGCCAAAAACACAAAACAAGATCACACCAATAAAACCTCGTCTCTCTTCGATGCCATTTTGCAGTTGAAAAGATTTTTCATGTAATTTGTAGCAGGTGATTTTTGTAAGGGTCTAGTAGGCTGGGTAGGGACGATTCACTCCATTGTGCTAAGGAGGAACCAGAGGCTCAGAGAGGTTGACCAACGTGTTCAAGGTCACACAGGCCATAGGTAGCAGGGTTGGGACTAGAACTCAGGTCTTCCTACTGTTCCCCACTTCTACCTCCCCAGTTATGACCATGAATAACTGTTGATCCAGTCACTGGCACAAGAGGTTTCTTCTTAATCGTAGCTACCTGCCTACCAGCCACATAAGATGAGCACTTTCTACACACACCTGTCATTCGTTGTGTGCTGTAATTTCTAAGGAGGTGGGCTGCACGGGGTGGGCTGTGCTCAGTTGCACACTCAACCCCTCAGGGCTCTCCTTGACTGCCATGGCCTTCTGCTACATGGCCAGCCAGTTGGCTTCTGGTTAGGGTTCCAGTGGAGAGTGGAAGGGCAAGAAGAGGGGAGAAGTCACACTTCGCTGGCTTCTGGCACTGTCTCCAGAAGTGGTGGTTGTAGGAATGGGAACAGTGGCTCACAAAAGGGGACTCTTGGGTTCCACCCAGACATCTTGGTACCAGGAGCATCAAACTTAGCAACACAAAGACCTTTTCTGTTCTGTTCCCCCAGGTTCTTGCAGTTACTAATCTTCAGGTAACTTTGACCTTCCCCTTTTCCTTCTCCAGATCCTCCCAATACCTTTGTAGTCAACTCCCTGTTTGCTTAGGTTTTCCAGGATAAGTCACTGACTTAACTAATCTCTTATTAATACAGAGAAGAAAAACCAAGGCACATAAAGGTCAAGTAACTTGAACCCAGGACTTAAGGGCTCCAGAACCAAGACTGGAAATCTTTCCACCGAGGCCAATACACATCACTTGGGGGGTGAAACAGCCCCAGACGCCACAATCCTCCCTGGAAAGGACAGCTCAGACTGTGAGACATCCACCTACCATGGGGATCCCAGCCCTGGGAACAAGGACTGACAGCTGACTTGGGCAAGGGTGACCACTTGGTCTCAGCCCCTCCCTGAGCCCCTACCTCTCCCTGTGTGAGTCAAGTTCTGAGGCTTGTACTTGACAGGTCCCCAGAGGACCCTCCCTGAACACTCACTCTGAAATAGACTCCTCTCTATACTGTGTCCCACCTTCAGTTTTTACCAGGAATCCTTTTTAAAAAGTTACCAATGAAGCACATCCATTCTGTCCCTTTGTCTCTCTGTACAAGCCATGTGATAACTTGGTATCTCTTGGAGAACTGGTTGTACGGCCTCGTATCAGATAATGAGAATTATGCTTTCTCCTTTTGCTCTGGCTGTCAGGATGCTCACAATCAGAATTAATGCTGCATGACAAGACCTACATTAGCCTTCATGTTAGCCAGACTATTTGATTCCTTCTCCTTTTTATACTTTCAATGTCAAGATTTTACAGTTTTATTAAATGTCCGATGTACCATTATTTGCCTATTTGCCTCGGATCAGTCCTGTTCGGCCCCTACCTGCTCTCTAAGTCAAAGACTCAGATCCTACAGACTACATTTCCCATGCTCCTTTGCTGGCTGGCCTCCAGCTAGGGACAGCCCATGGATGGCACTGGCAGGAGACTGGAAGGTGGGAGGAAGGGAGAAGCCAGGGTATTTCTTCCCATCTCTCCCTCTGCTCAGCAAGCCTTGGCCGCAGCTGCACTTCCTCCCTGGCCCCAGCTCCCCTGCCCAGACCCACTGTGGTTCCAGCTGCCCCTGAGTGCCCCCAGTTCTGGGGATCTAGCAACCCCACCTTCTCACCTTGACTCTCCAGCCCGAGAGGTGGAGACAGCTTCCTCCAGTTGGGAAGTTCAGGCTTACCTTACTTCCTCCCCAGGTTGCTCTTTCATTTCTAATGCCTGAGTAGCTAATTCCTAGTATCCAGTCCTGCCTGTTGACCTACCTACTTGGCACGGGATTTATTTTCCTGTTGGACCCAGACTGATGCAAACGCCCTTCATGGGTGGTTTTGAAAACGGGGCGGGGGGGGGGGGGGGGGGGAGCCTGGGTGGCTCAGTGGGTTAAGCCTCTGCCTTCAGCTCAGGTCATGATCCCAGGGTCCTGGGATCGAGCCCTGCCTCGGGCTCTCTGCTCAGCAGGGAGCCTGCTTCCCCCTCTCTCTCTCTGCCTGCCTCTCTGCCTACTTGTGATCTTGTCTGTCAAATAAATAAATAAAATCTTAAAAAAAAACAGTGGGGGGCACAGATAATACACAGAGAGCGGGCTCATGTTGAGAGGGCTGAATACACCTGCTGGGGTGGGGGGCAGAGGGCCCAGGGGAGGAGAAGTAGAAGGTGGAGCTCAGGAGACAGACACACCCAGATTCCAGCTCTGATGCTTCCCAGCTGTGTGGCCTGGCCTGTCATTTCACCTCTCCAAGCCTCCACTTCCTCACCTGGGAAATAGGGAGCCTACTGCTACCCGCACGGGGCGCTAGGAGAATCGAATGAAACAAACCACCTGCAGTGGCTGACCCAGACGTCTGGACGAGATCCTGGGATGCTGAGCCCAAAACACGGGCTCAGCCCCCCTCACTGGGTGTGATGGAGTACTTAAGACGGGTGCAGGCCCAGGCCGTGCGTACCGGCGCCCGCCACCCCAATCCCAGCCCTGCCCCACCCGCTGGGGCCCCTCCAGGGAAAGCACCTCTCCGAGCCGTGGTCCACGGTGTTCATGTCCTCCGCGGAGACCCGGAACTCGCTGATGCGGATCCACTCGTCGAAGCCGAACCCCACCGAGTAGTAGACGTAGAGCTTGCCGTTGTGCCGGAAGCTGGGGTGGAGGGCTATGCCCAGGAAGCCCCGCTCGTCGCCCTCCCAGGGCGAGGTGAGCACCGCCCGGCTGACATTCAGGAAGGGCTTCTCCAGCCGCGAGCGGTCGGGCAGGTAGGCCCACACCAGTCCCACCTGCTCCGCCACGAAGAAGCGGTGGGTGCCATCCCGCGCGTGCACCATGGCCACGGGGTTGCGCAGCCCATTGGCCACCTCCTCCAGGCACAGCTGCAGGCAGCCCTTGGCGTCGGCCACCACGCGGCCCAGGTTGGAGTTGAGGTTCTCGTTGACCAGCAGGCGGGGGAAGCAGTAGTCTACGTCGTCCAGCGACAGGTAGCGGCAGAACTTGGCCCGGTTGCCCTCCAGGGCCCAGAGCTCTCGGTCAGGCGACAGGTGGCGGAACAGGCCCCGACACGTCTGCCACATGTCCAGGCAGTAGTCCTCGCAGAGCCCGGGCACGGTGCGCAGGGGCGTGGACGGGTCCTCGGCATCGTAGAGGTGGGCTGCGTACGGCGAGCATTCCTACAGGGACAGGGCCAGCCCCGGGATGCTGTGGGCAGGTGCGTACCAGCTGCGTGACCGCTGGCCGGGCACCCACCTGCTAGAGCCTCAGGCTGCCGGCCTGTAAAGTGGGGACAACGCCATCTGTCTAGCAACACGGGAATTCTCGCTGGCTGCAACCCTCACCCTCCTGTCCCCTTACCTTCTTCCTCTTGCCTTATTGCTTCTGTCACACAAGCAGCCACAACTATTACTATCACGGCTAGCGGCAGCAGCTGACCTTGAGCCCCTACTGGGCGCCAGAAAGGGTCTGAGACAGTTTTACATGCGATGCCCCAGCCCTCTATCGGTGTGACTTACTCCCCACTCACGGGACAGCTCCTCAGAGGCCACACATCCACCACCTCGACCACCTCCTCGCCTCCGACTCTGCTTAGACCCCGCACCCCAAGAGACCCCAAACCAGAAACTTTACCAGGACTCGGTATCATAATAAAAATTGATGTGTCTGAGTGTTTACTCTCCATCTTCCTTGGAACCTAAATCCTGCGCGGGCAGGTGTTTTGCCTGTCTGGTCACTGTGTGTCCCCGAACCTCACAGCGCCTAGCACATAGCGGGGCCAGAGTGAATGCTTAGGGCGTGTGCTGGGCACTAACTTACCTGACCTGCCCTAGACAGTGAATGGTGCTCCTACTCCCGTTACTCAACCTTTGCAAAGGCCACGCAGGGAAGAGTGCTGCGGGGGGGGGGGCCGAGGCCCAAGTCCCCCCCAGTGTCATTCAGTGCCATTTGGCCTGCATGGAGGGGTAGGGGTTTGGTCTGGGGTCAGCCCTGCCCTCCCCAGCACTGTGGAGTCTGGCTCGTGGCAAGCTGGTAACCCCCATGCCCACATGTCCCCCCACCCTGGCCCAGCCCTTTCTTCCTCCCTTGCTCAGAAACCTCAGGTGGGGTCTTGAGCTGTTCCCTGCTCTGGAGCGGATGGAGCAGCTGCCCTCGGCCTCCCTGGCCCCTGCTGAGGGTTCCCCCACTGAAGAGACACTGGGGGCCCCACTCAGTACCCATATAGGCACGATCTGAATAAGGAGCATTCATGCCTCCTGGGACAAAACTTTGAGCCCCGGGAGGAGGGAGCTAATGGATAAAGTGTTCTGCCCTCCTTCCTGTCCAGCAGAAGGTCCTGATTCACAGTGGGGATGGCTTCTTGGAACCACGCTCCCCCTCTGCTGGTGGGGCCAGGTGGGTTCCAGCAGGAGGCCTCCAGGAACAGGAGGGGGCAGACTGCCCTCTGGCGTGTGTGTTCAGGCCCTGGGCCAAGGGTGACTCCCTCCCTTTCAATGACTGTGGTCACACCACGGCCTTGTCCTCCCGGCACCTTAGTGCTACTGTGAGGCTGAGGGCCACTTGGCGATGTGTGGTTGGTCTCTGGTCAGTCACTGTCCCGGGCCCAGACGCGGAGACCACGTTTCCCATGTCACCCTTTGCTGATGAGGTCGCTACCCAGTACCATCTCCCTCACAGCCCCCTGGAGCCTCCCACATGTCCAGCCAGCAGCTCTGGGTGGGCTAGGAAAGGTCGGCATGCACACACGCCTCACTTAATTTTTGCAAGGTAAGATCACTGCGACTCCCATTCTATAGATGGGGAACCAAGGCTCTAGGAAGGCCCTGTGCCAAGACATGGTCACACTGGGGCTCAGAGCCAGCCCTCGTGACACCCGGACCGCCGCTCTTCCCAGATCAGTTAGCAGTGTTTCCTTCAGCAAGCATTGACTGGACACGGACTGTGTGCCAGACGCCGTCCTCAGCCCCAGAGGCAGGACAGGACTAGAAGAGACTTCTAGAAGCCAGTCTGAGTGCCCCCCACTGGCCAAAGCGCAGCCCAGAGCTAGAGAGGGAGCACAGAGGGCCTCATGGGACAGCCAGGCTGGAATGTGAGCCTCCACGCATCCAACACCGGGCCTGGCAAGCCCTTACTCGTGGCCTGTGTACTCTTACTTACACACAATGCAAACGTGCTCCTCAGACCCGAGCGATCCAAAAGCACGACAGGACAGGGGAGTGTCGAGATCGCTGCTGGCAAGGACGGTCAGTGGAAGAGGCAGCAGAAAACCCAAGAAAAACTGATACAGTATCACACTGCTCAGCTGCCTGGGCCATTCAGCGCAGAAGCAAACAGCCTGCTGCCCAGAAACGGCCACTGTGGGCTTGGTGACATCCGTGACTCATGGCCCTGAGTTCCAAAGATTTCTAACGTCTACACCTATTCCTTAGGAAGGCTGAGACTTTGCACACAGTGTTCTCTTGGGAGGATATTTCCTCCTCTCCCATTTCCACATCTGGCAAACTCCTATTCATGACTCCAGGCCTAACTGAGAAGCCTTCTCTGACTCCCCCCATCCTCTCCCAGGACTCCCACCCCTGGCCCTATTGCATGATCTCACAGCTCTCTGTCCATACCTCAGACACAACATCATCAGAATGTAACTGTAGCTTGTGGGGTAAACTTTCCACTTGTGCTGGCACCTCCCCATGGCGAGAGATGACTCAGCCGGTCTGCCTGCCTAGGACTTGATTATCTCTTGGTATGTCTATCTGCCCCCCAGACTATGAGACCATCCAGGGCAGGGGTCCCAGCACACAGTGGGGCTCCAAGAAAACAGGCAATATGAGAGAGTTATTAAGGGAAGGGCTTTGGAGTTAGAGCGTACTGCAGACTGAGTTTACTATTCCCTGTGTGACCTCGGGCAAGTTCCTTAAGCTCTCTGTGCCTGTGTTGTCGTCATCTGTAAAAGGGGAAAGGAATTCCAACCTCATAGTTGTTGGGAGGAATAAATGAGATGATCCATGTTTTGTTCAGTAAATGCTCAAACTAGATGAACTCTCAATATTTCCTCTTCCAGGAAGGCTTCCCTGACCTTTCCAGGGAAAGTACAGCCTTTGACCCCATGCCCCATAGTGCTCAGTCACCCTTGGGAAGGCTTTTATGCGTTCTGATCAGATCGGTGTGTCTGTCTCCTGACTTGAACAAGGGGACTTTTGAGGCTGGGCTTGTGACTTGCCAACTGCCTCTGGGCCCAGGACCCAGCACAGGGCCAGGTCCTAACAGGCTCTGGGGAAACGTCGGTCCAGCACACGTGCCTGCAGAGCACGTTCCACATAGATTCCCATCAGAAACCAGACTTGGATGACTTCTGGTTATGCAGAGCGGCAAGCTCAGTTATCCAGGAAGGTCGTGGTGTGCATACTAGGAACCTGGGGGCCATACGTCCCAAGCTGCCTTTTCTCTTCTTGATGACACAGGCATTGGCTGGATGAGGGCGAAGCCCTCAGAGTCTGAAGGGGCCAGGAGGGACAGTCGCCCTCCCGCTAAGGAGCCATTCTGAGTGACTGAAGGAGCTGCAGGGGCCTGGTGGGGGCAGGCTCTGGAGGGGACTGTGGGAGCGAGCATGTTTCCATGGGGTCCCGCCTCCCTACGGCAGATACGAATGCTTCAATGCTGTCATTGACTAGACCTTATAAACAAGGCCCATGCCACCTCCCAGAGGGGAAATCAAGAGGTGATGAATCCAGACAGGGCCTTGGCTCACAGGCAGCATGGGCTTCCCCCCAGCACTCTCCTGCCCTCCCTTGAGGCCCTGCCAGAGACACTGTGATCCAACCTCCACTCCTGTCCAAGTTCACTCCAGACGTGAGGTCACTCTCAGAGACGCCTGGGGTAAAGGGCTAGTGGCCATTCCACCACTGGGTGCCCAAGGCCAAGCCCTGCTGGGAAGATTCTCAAGGACAGAGGAGAGCCTCCTGCAAGGGGGTAGCAGGACTGACCCTTCCCCTCCTCCTCCTCGGACCCGCCCACCTGATTTGCCCCCCTGAGCCTGGCATGTAGTAAGTGCTCAATTACCAAGTGTGGCTACACGAACCCGCTTATGACCACGGTGGGGAAGGGCGGGGGTCCAAGGCGCCCCCAGGCTAGTGAGGGAGACAGATGCCTGACCAGACCGGTCTGGCTGCCCTGAGATGCCCAGCACTGGGGCTTTGCACTCTGGAGCTCCCCAGGGCTCCCTTCCTCGTCCACTCCCAGACCCTCTTATTTCTGACCCAGATGGCCCACTCACATGGCACCGAGTGTGGGCCAAGTGCCCACCACGGCTGTGCCTGAGCTGTGTGACCACTGAGCAAGTCCCTGTCTCTCTGGGCTTTCTCTGAATCAGCCTCTGGGCCCCACTGCGTCCCTGCCTGGGGCTGAGAAGCCAGTGGAGGCCAAAGAGGCACTAGAGAAATCCCACCAGAATCCTCCACTGAGCCCTGAGTACGTGCCCTTTAGTCTGTGTGGCAACTCCGAGGGACGGCTAGGAGTGCCCCCATTTTAAAGATGATGCAATGATGCGCCGTGGTGACCTGCCCAGGGCCGCAGAGCCAGGGAGCGGCAGGACCAGGATCAACCCAGTAAGTCGGACTCCAAGCCTGCCCTCCGGCCCTTCCCCCGGCTGGCTGCAGGCTGTCAGCTAGGCTGCCCTGTAAGACCAGACCCTTCCACCCAGGTCTCACTGCCTGGACAGTGGGCCAGGGGCAGCCGAAGGGCTTTCTGGCCTCGACTCCAATCCCCCAGGGATTCTGGTCAGCCACTCCAGAATCAGACCCAAAAGGAACAGCCACAGCACAGTCCTGGGGGGTGGGGGGTGGCAGAAGCAGGGGCTCTGCCCTCAGAGGGGATGGGACAGAGAGGTTGCACCAAAGGGATATGTCACTCAGGTGGTCTGAAAGGATGAGAGTCCCTCTGCCTGGTGGGGGCGCTCCCAGAGAGGGTACAGCAGGAACCTCGGTGGGGGGCGGAAGGGCCAGAGGCATCGCCCTGGCTCTCACCCCCTTAGTTGGTCCAGGAAGGGGGCGGGGGCTCTGAGATGGTGTCCTCAGGGCAAGGGAGGGGCCCTCACTGGGGGCAGTGTCCCCCATACCCCCCCCAAACCCAAGTCCAGCACATCACCACGCTCCCTGCTCCCCGCAGGTCCAGACTGCTCCCACCTCCCCTGGGGCAGTGAGGGTGGGGGGAGCACTGAGAGGGACAAAGGCTTCCCATCCTGGTACCCCCATAAGGGCGGGGCTCCTGGAGGCCGGGACACTGAGGGGCTGACACCAGGAGATCCCAGAACAGAGGGGGCCCCCAAACTCCAAGGGAACGATGACATCGGTGTGTCTGGCCCTCTTGCTTCCCAAGGGGAAACTGAGGCCGTGAGAAGGCCTAAGTCACGAAACTAATGAATGGCAAAGTCCGGCTCCCCGCCCCGCGCGGATGACCCCGCCCGGGGCCCACCGCTCTATCGCCGCCCGGCGGGGGCTGTCCCCGCCGCCCTCCCGCCCGGACACCGAGGCCCCGACGCGCGCCCGCTCACCTGGCACAGCAGGTCAAGCGCGTAGCCCGCGCACGAGGCCCACTCGGCGGCGTCCACGCGCGCCGCCAGGGCTCCGAAGCGGCGGGCCAGCGCCACGTCCTGCTCGGGGGTGCAGCAGCCGAAGGCCGAGTACTGCGCGCAGAAGCGCAGCGGCTGCGGCGGCCGGAAGGGCGGCCTGAAGTCCAGGCACTGGGGGTGCGCCGCCGCCCCGAGCGCCCGCAGCGCCAGCAGGGCCAGCAGCGCCCCAGGCCCGGCCCGCCCGCCCGCCATGCCGCCGCCGCCGCCGCCGGCCCGCTCCGCCCCGGCCCGGCCCGGCCCGCGGAGGAGGAGGAGGCGGTGGCTGGGGGCGGGCGTCCCGGCCCCGCGCGCCCCGGGAGCCGCCGGCCGCGCCCGGGGCACCGGCCCTGCGCCGGCCCGCGCCCTCCCGGGGCGCTCGCCGCGGCGGGGAAGGGGCCTCGAGGTTGGGGACCGGCCCGGCTAGGAGGCCACCCCTGGTCGGGGGACGCCCCGGCGGGGTTGGAGGAGGAGGGGCGCGGCGCGGAACTCCGCGCTCGGCGCCAGCTCTGTTCCCGCTGTTCCAGCGGCCCCTACCTCCAGGACCGGGAGCCTTTCTTAATACAATGGCGATGGCCCGGCCTCGAGGGGCCCCAGGTGCAAACGGTTTCCCGGTTCCGCTCAGGCCGGGGCTTCCCAAGCCCCCCACCCCCCGACCCACCCCCTACCCCCGGCCCGCCCCCGCCCCTGGCGCTATTTAGCCCAGGAGATGCGGAGACTCCGTCCTGCCTCCGACTGGGCCAGGGAGGGACACGAGAGAGCCAGTGGTCGGGAATTCTCACCGAATCACTTAAAAATAGGAGTGCGACAGGGTAAGGGGCAGGCGGTGCTGCCCAGGACTCATAGGAGAAGTGAAACCGAGACCTGGGTTGGGGAGGGAGGGTGGGGCCGCTCCCCACCCCAGGCTTCTTCCCTTTCTCCCCGCCTGGGCCCGCAGATTCCACTACAGCAGGGTCCTGCTGGGCCTCCTCTGCGGAACACTCCTGCGCACCTCCCGGGTGGGCACCCCGCTCTCCATCCTGCAGCCCCGACCCCTGCTTCTGCCCTATATCACCTGCCTGGGTTATGGGTCCCGCCATACCGATGAAAGAGCACAGGCCCCAGAAGAGGGGAGAGCTCACCAGGCCTCACACAGCGAGCTGGTCCCGGAGAGCCCAAGCCCCCCTGTTTCTGCTGACCCCCGAGGAGCTGCGTGTTGTGGCTTCTGTCCTTCCAACCAGAAAAAAGTTGAACAAACTGAAAATGGGTGACTTTTTCTCAGACCCATCAGAGAACAGAGGTCTCAGGGTCAAGTGCCTTCCCGGGACCTGGAGAGACAAGCAAATGCAGAGTCCCAGCGAGATCTGCTCACCTGCAGCTGAAGTCTCAGAAGCTATAAACTTCTAGAATGGCTTAAATGGTCATTTTGGAGAACCGTGGGGGGCCGAGTGCGGACTAGTGCCTAGTGAGAGGCTCCTGGGGGGAGGGCCCCAGTCCGAAGGAGGAGGCTACAGGTTCGAGATTTGACCTCCAGAAATCTCCCCAGAGGACAAGGTACCCCTGTGAACCGTAGCTGCAGCCTTCTCCGTATCGAAACTTCCTTTCCAGGGGACAAGGCCATACCAGAGCCTTATTCACCCTGGGGGGTGGCATTTTCCCAACTCCAACCCCCTCTAAACTTGGAGGCTTACTAAGAAACACTAGTGAATGTCACAGCCCAAGGACATAAGAAATGTTATAGAACATTTCTCCTCTTTACTGCCACCGAACAGTCCTCCAGTGTAGTAACAGTGGTCACACACTTGATCTAAGGGAATCACAGGATCTCAGGGTCTTAGGGAGTCTCAAAGACAACAGGGGAGACCCAAACAAGGCCAGCGGAGGAATTTGAAGCTGAGAGCTCCTACAGCTACACCAAACAGAGCCCAAAATGCAACCCCAGCCAGATCAACCTAAATCCTCACGCTAAAAGCCCTTTTGCCTCAATCGCTGTTACCCAGTACAACACATCTGGCTTTCAAGAAAAAATGACACAGCGTGATAAATGACAAGAAAAGACAGTCTGAAGAGAAAAAGCATTCGGAGCCAGACTCAGGTTAAGACACAGAATTTGGACCATAAGATAATTTAAAATAAGTATGATTAATACGTTGTGGCTCTAATGGAAAATGTTGACAGCGTGCAGGAACAGATGGGAAATGGAAGCGGAGAGATGAAAACTTGATGAAAAAAATTTAAAAGAAACTATTTCAAAAGGAATCAAAAACACTGAAACAGAAATGAAGAACGCCTCTGATGAGATCATCAGGGGACCAGACGCTGTGAAGGGGGGAGACCCAAGTTGCTCACTGAAGACGTGTCAGTAGGGACTTCCCAAACTAACATACAAAGAGGGGAAAATGTTAAAGAGGCAAACAGAGCAGAACATCCAAGATCTATGGGACCATTTCCAAAGGTGCAACACATGCGTGAATTGGAAATCAGGAAGTGAAGAAAGAGACAATGTAGCAGAAAAATTTGAAGTAACAAGGGCTGAAAATGAAAGTTAATGACAAATAGGTAACAACAGATCTGGGAATCTAAGAAAATATAAGGCAGGATGAACACTGAACAAATTGATACCTAGGCGTCTTATATTCAGAACCAATGACAAGAAAGGCTTGAAAGAAGCCAGAAGGGGAAAAAAAGCACAACAACTCCTTACCTACAGAAGGACAAAGGAGATCCATACCACATTGCTCATGCAAGCAGGAAGAGCACAGAGCGGAAGCTTTACAGAAGCAACAGAAAAAAGAAAAAAAAATCCACCCAAAATTCCTCACCAGCAGACCTGCCCTACCAAAAAATGTTAAAGAAATTCTTCATGGAGAAGAAAAATGATAAGAGTCAGAAACTCAATGTATCAGATGATGATAGCCTATGGTTGGGTGAATGTGTGATGGCAGGGCTGCTGGGTGTGAAAGAGGAAGTGGGAACACTTCTTTACAAGGTACCTGAACCATGCAGGGAAGAGAACAGTATCCACTGAAGGTGGACTTACGTTCGATGACAATGTCTATTTCCTACAGAGGAAAATTCTCTGCTGGACTTTTTCTGTAAATCTAAAATCGTCCTGAAATAAAGTCATAAGTAAAATGTAAATTGCATACTCTAGACCAACCACTAAGGTCATCCTAAAAAAGAAGCACAACTGATATTCTTTGAAAGGAAGTAAAATGAAATCATAGTAATAGATGCTCAATTAAAATCAGGGAAGGCAGAGAAAAAGGGGAAAACCAAGAACACGTATAATCATTAGAAAACAGTTTGGAACGGTAGTGTGTTAAGATATTGATCACTTTAAATGTGAATGGTTGAAATAAACCAATTAAAGTTCATAGATTGTCAGAGTGGATTAAAAAACGAGGTGCAGGCACCCTTTGGTGGCTCGGTCATTAAGCAGCTGATTTAAGCTCCGGTCGTGATTTCGGGGTCTTCAGATCAAGCCTTGAGTCAGGCTTCCCGCTTAGCAGGGAGTCTGCTGAAGGTTCTCCTTCTCTCTCCCCCTTTTTACCACTCCTCCCACTCATGCTCTGTCTCTCCCTCTCTAAATAAATAAATAGTAAATAAATCTAAAAAAAAAACACAAACAAAAAACGAGGCCTAGTTGTTGGTTATGTATAAGAAACACAATTTAAATGTAGAGACTCAGAGGGGCACCTGGGTGGCTCAGTGGGTTAAAGCCTCTGCCTTCGGCTCAGGTGGGGATCGAGCCCCGAGTCGGGCTCTCTGCTAGGCAGGGAGCCTGCTTCCTCCTCTCTCTCTCTGCCTGCCTCTCTGCCTACTTGTGATCTCTGTCTGTCAAGAAAAAAAAAAAAAAAAAACTTAAGGGACGCCTGGGTGGCTCAGTTGGTTAAGCAGCTGCCTTCGGCTCAGGTCATGATCCCAGGGTCCTGGGATCGAGTCCCACGTCGGGCTCCTTGCTCAGCAGGAAGCCTGCTTCTCTCGCTGCCTCAGCCTGCCTCTCTGCCTGCTTGTGTGTACTCTCTCTATCTCTGGCAAATAAATAAAAAATCTTTAAAAAAAAAAACTTAAAAAAAATGTAGAGACTCAGACAGCTTGCAAATAAAGGGGCTGAGGAAGATACTACACACTATCATTAATCAAAAGAAACCCCAAGTCGCTATGTTAGTTTCAGACAAAGCAAACATCAGTATTAGAACTGGCTTCTAGGGGCACCTGGGGGGCTCAGTCGTTAGGCGTCTGCCTTCGGCTCAGGTCATGATCCTGGTATCCTGGGATGGAGGCCCACATCAGGCTCCCTGCTCGGTGGGGAATCTGTTTCTCCCCTCTCTCTGCTGCTCTCCCTGCTCATTCTCTATCTCACTCTCTCTCTCTCAAATAAATAAATAAAATCTTAAAAAAAAAAAAAAAAAAAAGAACTGCGTCCTCTAGGAGCACCTGGGGGGCTCAGTGGGTTAAGCTTCTGCCTTTGGCTCAAGCCATGATCTCAGGGTCCTGGGATCGAGCCCTGAGTCAGACTCCACGCTGTGCAGAGTCTGTTTCTCTCTCTCTCTCAGCCCTCCCCCACCACCCCTCGTGCTCTCTCTCACAAATAAATAAAATCTTAACAAAAGAAAAGAAAAGAACTGGATCTTCCAGTCCCTACTAGACTCACCTCCCTGAGGGCAGGTGTCATGGCTGTTGAACGCCCAGGGTGGAGCATCTGACTTGTGCTGGGCATTCTGTTGGTTGTATGGACTAATCGGCACATGGATGGGATGAAGGAATGAGTGAGCAAGTGAATGAATGAATGAATGCTCAGACTTTGCTGTTTCCATGAGGCTTGAGCTCCGCCCACAGCCCTGGGTCAGATGGACTGGACAATTTCACACAATGCTTTCTGGGAGTCAAGGATGTTATGGGGACACAGGGAGAGGACACTGCCTGGGAGCAGGGACAAAGCTGGTCCTTTGAGCCTGTGTGTTCTCAAACCCCAGGACACAACCACAGAAGCCAGCCCCGTGGCTGAGAAAGACCTCTGGATTTCCCTCCCCTGATGCAGGCTTTATGCCGTCAGCAAATGATTCAGGGCCCTTTGGTGCCCATCCAGAGGTAGCGTGGCATGAAGGGCACACAGCGCTGCTATGGACTCCCCTGCTGACCCCATGCAGGACCGGCCTCCACCCTCAACCCTAGTTTTCCCACCTCTTAAGTGAGCCCAGGCCACTGCTAGCCTCTCTGAGTCCTAGCCCTTCCGTCCTGAGAGCTACCTGAGGGTCCAGGAGATTTGTCCACATTTCCAGAAACCTAATGGGCACTGTTGGCTGCCCAAACTGGGACACACAGGCCAGCAGGACACCCACGTCTGCCCAGACTGGGTCAGTTGAGGCAGGTATATGCCATCAGCTCCTGGAGACCAGACATCTGTTAATTATGTGGTCCATTAGTTCCTTCTCCAGAATGATCAGAAGACCATGGGCAGCCTAGTCGTCCACTGGGCGACCTGCCCTCCCAGTCTCAAGCCCAGGTGTTGAACAGTCATTTTCTCCCAGGTCCCAGGCCTCCTGTGGCCATCAGCTGCAGCAAAAGAATATGCGAGGAGGCACCTTGTGAGCCCTGGAAATGAGTCGGTCATTGCCACCCTGGCAGCTGGACGGACTAGCCTGTGTGGTGTGGATTATGGCTGGACAAGACCTGTGGCCAGCAGAGGTCTCAGACCAGAGCTTAAGGGCTTTTGTAAACATTTCACATCTACAGAAAATTATAAAGAAGAGAGGAAAGAACACCCAAGAACACATCACCAGACTCTGCCAAAGTGACTATTTGGCTGCCTTTGCTCCAGAGGTCCTCAGTCATTTTAAGACATGAGGGTACTGTGAGCCACAGGCGAGAGGCCGTGTGAGTTAGTAACCAAGAGCAATGGGCTTGAGCCCTGCCTTGGCTAACAGTGACCTTGGACAGACCACTTAAGCTCTCTGTGCCTCTGTTTACTCATCTGTGAAATGGGGATGGTGGTCGAGGCTGTCAGAAGAGAGCGCGGCACGGAGTATGTCCTCAGTACGTGGGAGCGATTACAGACCCGCACCCTGCACCCTCCCACCAGCCTCATGGCCTGTCCCTCTGCCCGCACAGGAAGGCTCTCCTGAAGGTGCAGACCACAGGTGCTGCCAAGGACATAGGTCACCTGGTATGTTCTTCATGTTTGTGTAAATGATCTCTTGCTGCTCTTTTCCTTTTGTGACTCACTTCTTTGCCCTCCGTCCGGTGTTTAGGATCTGTCCACACCAGTCAGGGCACTCTCTCTAACTGCTGTCCACAATGTCACTCTGCATACCTGCCACCTTCGACAGATGTCACAAATCCCCGAAAGGCAGCTCAGACCGTCCCTGAAGACCGGCCCGCTTGTCAATCTGCTGGTTTCTCAGAACCTCTATTTTTAAGTTTAAACCTGGAAAAAGAAAAAATAAAAGCAGAAGACAGAACTAGTGTTTACCGCAGACTGTGGCTTGCCAGGGGCTCTGCCCAGACCACCTCCTGCCAGCCTTGCATCGGCATGACTGTACGGGGGAGCTGCCAGGGACACGGGTCAGCCCTCAGGTCCCAGTGGGGCCACGGGAACGGGGATCGTCCTCCCCCCAGATGCTACCCCACCCCCACCCATGGGCCGGCAGGACTCCCCCGCCGGGTCTCCCTTGTTCTTCTGAGACTTCAGGGGTCTCATATGAACTCAGAGGCACATCTGCTAATGTGCTGTGGCCTCACCATCTCCCTCCCTGCCCTGCCCACACCAGACTGGGTTGCTCCTGCTTTCGTCACCATGTGCAGATGGGGAAACTGAGGCACAGCTTGCTGACAACAAGGAATTGTAGTGGGGTCAGGAAGTAGAGGGGTCGGAATCTGAACCCGGGCTCAGTGGCAGGATCCTTCCCTGAGGCCCCTAGGGTGAAAGCCCAGGTGGGGTCACAGCAGGCTGTCACTGGGGCCTGCCGGGTCCTCCTGCTTGCCACCAGTCGTAGGGACTCATGGCTCCAGCCCTCCTTTACACCTCTCAGGACCCAGGCTGGCCAGCATCTGCTGCTTCTTCACTGCTCCCCGTGGCTTTGACCGAGTGGCTGGTTCAGTTACGAGCACACGGCAGGTGTTGGCGCCAGCACTCTAGTCTTCCTTCGGAGTGGGCACTGCCTGCTGATTCTCCAGGGCCCTGGCTCCCCCAGGAAAGTGGCCCAGACACCAGACAGCCCTGAGCTTCAATCTGCACTCTGTTTCTGCCTTGACCTTGGGGAAGTCCCACCCTAAACCTCAGTGTCCACATCCACACCACCAGACAGCCCAGCTGTTCTGGGGAATTCAGATTTCCAGGGTTCTCCTTTGACATTTCCTGTACTCTGTTCTGCGGACCAAGGGTTCTGGGTCTTCTTATCAGGGGCTGGGGCTGTATAGGGTGTCATGGTCAGGTAAGTTTGGAATCGCCCCATTCCAAGCCCCTCCTCGAGATTCAAGACATACCTCTGCATGCTAAAGGCTCTGAAAAGTCCTGCAGCCAAAGCCTTGTTCTTACATTTATTCAAGTAAGACATCTGATTCCCAGCACACCTATTAACACTCTTCTCCTCCATTGCCTTCATTCACAACTAAGTCAGAACTCTCAGAGTTGTGCTTCCTTGTCTGTAAAAAGGAATTTTTGCCTGGAAGGAGCAGAGAAGAGTTAGGTGGAAGATGCCATGGGAGGGGTCCCGGAGGGGGTTGATAGTGCTGCCTGCCCCTGGCATCTTGAGAGCAGAGGCACCTCCACCCTTTGCCCCAGACAGAGGCTCACCCCCATTCCTGCACAGAAGCCCAGGGGAGACCTAACGGCACACTCTGTGTGGGCTGCCCCAGTGGGCTTGGGGCTGGGACAGTTTTTGGGAGGCTACCACGAGAGCTCCTGCCTCCTGGGAAGCCCAGTGCAGTCTCCCCATCCTCATCCCCAGGTCCCGAGAGGAGTAAACACCAGTTTTGCTCCTGTCCTGTCAGGGTCCCACACATGGGAGCTACGGCTTTGCCCTACTTTGTGCCCAGTGCTCTTCTCACACACTATGCATGGTTTGCTCAATCCTGTCCTGGACATGCCGGGGAGGCGGAATCCCAACCAAAAAATATCAGAGCGCTTGTTTCAAAACCGAAGTTCCAGGGAAAAATCCATGGACATCAGAGCTGGAAAACAGGCTATCAGTTTAAACTTTTTTATTACGATTTATTTATCTACTTATTTATTTGAGAGAGAGAGAGAGAGAGAAGGAGCAGAGACAAGTTTCAAGCACTGAACGCAGAGCCCAGCGTGGGGCTTGATCTCACCACCCTGAGATCACGACCCTGAGATTCCAACCTGAGCCAAAACCAAGGGTTGGACTCTTTCTTTCTTCCTTCCTTCCTTCCTTCCTTCCTTCCTTCCTTCCTTTCTTTCTTTTTTAAGATTTTATTTATTTATTTGACAGAGAGAGATAGAGATCACAAGTAGGCAGAGAGGCAGGCAGAGAGAGAGGGGGAAGCAGGCTCCCCACGGAGCAGGGAGCCCAATGCCAGCTGATCCCAGGACCCCAGGATCATGACCTGAGCCCAAGGCAGAGACTTAACCCACTGAGCCACCCAGGTGCCCCCAAGTGTTGGACTCTTAAAGGGACTGCGCCACCCAGGCGCCCCCAGGCTATCACTTTAAAGACAGGAAAGGGAGGCTGCCTCTTCCCCTCCTCTGCTTTCTCTCTGTCTCCCACAAGGACGGGAGCCCTGAGTCCGTGGAGACAGCTCTCCTTACCTGATGATTCAATAAGTGGGAGAGGGAAACCTATTTTAGGACATTTGTCAAGTCTCATTGGATTTCACACCTCTGCCCAGAACCCTTCCCCAGCGACCCATGGGGCTTCCCAAATGCAGTTTGCATCATAATCCTGGCTGCAGAGAGCCCCTGGCTGGTCTCAGATAGGGCTCACCCCCCCAGCCCTGGAGGGCGAGGTGATGCGACATCACAAAATGAGGACACAGGGGTTTGGGGCAACAAGGCTTCCTCTCCATTGTTACAAACAGGGGCCTGCCCCATGTGGGGAGAGTGAGTCCTGCTTTGGCCTCAGAGTCCTGGCCCTTCCTAAAAGTCCAAAAACTGGGCTCTGAGGTTGCTGAGAGCTGGAAACATGTCCCCTGGCACCGAGAGAGTGCTCAGTTAATAGCAGACAGCTTACAGATAGCCAGAAGTTCATCCCAGAAGAGGGAGTTTTGAGCAGAGAGCTCTGTTCCAGCCCACAGAGAAAGGATCTCTCCAGCCTGGGAGTTGGCCCAGTAAGGGGTAAGCTCCCCACCACCAGAGGCATACAAGTCATTGCTGAGCAGCCTCCTGTCCATGCTGCTGTAACTGGGAGGAAATTCGGTCACTCCCAAGGTTCTTTTTGTCACTGAAGATCCACGAATGTTCAAATCTTTCATGCATTTTTAAGTATAGGCAATATTTCCATATAGTTCAAAAATCAGAAAGCACAAAACTAAACCCAGTGAAAATGGTTCATTCCCACACTTTGCCCCAGCCCCCCAGCTTGCCTTCCAGAAACCCGTGGTGATGCCAGCTTCTTGCATGGTCCTTTAGAGTTATGCATGCATCTGCATGCTTGATCATCATTTTAAAATAAATACACTTTCAGGGCTCAGTGGTTAAGCGTCTGCCTTCGGCTCAGGTCATGATCCCAGGGTCCTGGGATCGAGCCCTGCATTGGCTCCCTGCTCAGAGGGGAGTCTGCTTCTCCCTCCACCACTCCCCCCTGCTGGTGCGTGCTCTCTTTCTCTCATGGTCTCTCTCTCTCAAATAAATAAATAAAATCTTTAAGAAATAATAAAAATAGGGGCGCCTGGGTGGCTCAGATGGTTAAGCCTCTGCCTTCGGCTCAGGACATGATCCTGGGGTCCTGGGATCGAGCCCCACATCGGGCTCCCTGCTCAGTGGGGAGCCTGCTTCTCCCTCTCCCTCTCCTGATGCTTGTGTTCCCTCTCTCACTGTCTCTCTCTCTCTCTCTGTCATATAAATAAATAAAATCTTTAAAAAAAAAAAGATTCTCTTTCTAAAAAAAAAAAAGAAATAATAAAAATAAATACACTTCTTTCCCTGACAATGGATTTTGGGCAGCAGCGGGCTAACCCAGTCCCCTCCAGGGGTCTGCGTCTATAACACGGGGTAACGCCCATCTCACAGGGCTGCCGACGATGATGTTTCCCTGGAGGCACCCAGCCAGCTGCCTGGCACAGGGCTGGGTCCTGAGAAAGGGCCCACATCAGGGGATGTCCAGGAGCGAGAGCCAGGGCCCATGTGGCTGCAGAAACTTCTTCGGCCACCAGGGGGCTCCTTGGAGCTGCCCAGGTGTGCTGGTGGCCACACAGCTTCCAGAGATGACCAGGACAACCCCAGAGCCTCCTTGAGGGAGGGAGGCACCTGGGTTGGGACTTGGCATCTCGAATTCCCAGGAGAATTGCCTTGTCCTCCTCCATCCTCCTGCCGTCTTCCTTGTCCAGGAATACGGGGACGAGCCGCTGAGGTCCCCTGTGACCCCCTCACTTCTCCTGAAAAGGAGAGAAGTTTTCAAGCAATCAATTTTGTTGTTGCTTTCATTCAGAGAGACAAAGAGGAACAGGTGGTCTTACCCACACAGCCAGAGCCACCGCCTTGCCCTGTCCTATCCCCTCTGCGACACCTGGACCTCAGGCCCCAGCCGTAGCGACACTCCCTGGGGGACCTCATGGCCTCAGCTCTATCCATTTGCCTATTCCTGAAACCTCCCTGCAAATCTACCTTTCCTGCTCCTGCTGGTGCTGGTGCCTCTGTCCGGGCACCCCTGCCCCTCCCAACCCCATGCCTGCCTAGATGCCCCCATCCTGAGGCTGCAGACTCTGCCTCCAAGCCCAGATCTGAGGCAGGGGAGCGGGCGGTGTCCCAGAGGCCAGGACTGGGTCATGTGCTATTTGCATCTCTTTCCCTTAGCAGAACAAGATCAAGCTGGAGCCCTGAAGCCGGGAAGCTGGGAACCTGTTTCGTGGGCTCTGCTATGGCCTTGGGGGATCGCAAATCATGGGCTTGGATCCCCACGGCCAGCAATCCCCCCTGCCCCCCCCCCCCGCTTCCCCTAGTCAGAGCCAACACCTGCTGGGGCCCCGGGACTGTCCCAGCCACATCAGGTACACACTTATCACACGTGAAGCCAGCCATTCCAGAGTCAAACTCAGCCACAAAGTCGATCTACAGTCACATCCCGGGGAGCCCCGTGTGCCTCCAGCCGCAGGACAGCTGCTTCGGTGGTACACCCTGGAGGGGTCCGGATGCATGTCCTTCCTGGGCACCAGCCAGGCGGGGGCAGGCACAGCTCGCGCTCACCCAGTCCACCCAGGGGCTTTGGGGTGTGGACTGTTGTGCCGAGGGCAAGAGGCAGCGAAGTGAGTCACTTGTCCAGGGGCACCCAGGGAGTGAGCAGAAGCCCCAGGACTTGAGGCCAGGCCAACTGGGCCCTGGTCCATGCTCTTAACCAGCAGGAAGCTCCGTCTTTGGGAGCAGGGGTGCTAAGTGTGCGCAGAGGGAGGGAGCTGTGCTTTATAAAAACAGTGATCACCTCTGCTTGACTTTTCCGTCTTGCCACTCACAGATCTCCACTGGTCCCTCACCAGACACATCCAGGGGCAGGTGGGTAAGAGCGGCTGCCTGAGTGCAGGATCTGATGGGGGGTGAGGAGAACCCCGTGCTGTGACCCAGGCTGCATGACGGGGACCTCTGATCCTCAGCATCATCCCGGAGCCGGCTGGGACCGGACGCTGCCGAGTTCTAGGCACTGGCCCGGGACGTGGCCCCAGTGATGCAGTCACCCAGATCTGCCTGCCTGGGGCACTGCCCTCAGTAATAATGCTAATTAGGGCTATTATTAACATTCTATCGTGATGATGGTAGTAACCACGGGCGTCGTGGTCAGGAGACCAGACTCTGTGTCAGGCAGACATGGCACACCTATCGCTGAAGGATCCTGGACCAGTGATTGGGCCTCTCTGTGCCTCAGTTTCCTCCTCTGCAAGGTGGGATGAAGTTGCTGGGGGCGTTTGTTTCTGCGGGCCCCCTGGGGCTCCTGGCCATCCTGTCAGGGACAGAGCCTGAGCAAGGGAGGCCCTGCACCCCCGCCCTGGGCTTTCAGAGTGAGCCCCCCAGCACCCCACAGCAACTGCAGTCTCAGAGTTCCCACAGCCTCCGCAGCTGCCGTCATCACCGACAAGCAATTTCGGGCCCTGAGACGACAGCCCTCGGGCTGACGGCTTACACACTTCATCCTCAAGGCACCTTGCAATTTAAATTAGGTCAGATCTCATTATTTCTCCAGATCCCTTTCCTTCGAGAAGATGGGAATTGGACAGGCTGCCCATGTTAGAGATAGGATGCCTGAGGCCCACAGGAGGCCAGTCCCTTGCATTTGGCCTTAGGGGCAAAAGCTCAGGGTTCATGTAAGGATTCTGAACTTGGCCTCCCTTATGTAGTTCCTGAATTAGGCTCCCAGAGAAAGAATGGGACACAGAAAGTGCTTGCACACACGATCATGGATGCTGTCGGGGGTCAGGGAGCTTCCAGAAGCCATCCAGCCCATGAACGAGGTCCCACACCAGGCCTGTAGCTCCCACCATCACCCACTTTCTCTGCACAGATCCCAGGGTGATCACACAGGGGACTCCTGCTGCTGCCCGAGTCTGAGAAGGGGCAGGGGTATCCCTGGGCTGGGGGCGGGGGCTGTACATTCCTGAGCTGGTAAGAATCTGCAGGCTAGGAGCTCCTGGGTGGCTCAGTCGTCAAGCATCTGCCTTCGGCTCAGGTCATGCTCACAGGGTCCTGGGATTAGGTCCTGCATGGGCTTCCCTGCTCAGCGGCAAGCCTCGTTCTCCCTCTGCCACTCCCTCTGTTTGTGTTCCCTCTCTCGCTGTCTCTCTCTCTGCCAAACAAACAAACAAAAATATACGCACACTGCCCTTTACCAAGCCCCAGTCCAGACAGGGTGTCACCACCTCAGCATATCTCCTTCTGTCCCCACAACAGCCTGGGACTGGGGCTCGGTGCAGGTGCTCTGACCACGCCATCCGCAGGTGGGGAGAAGCCCAGGAGGTGAAGGTTGTTCAAGCATACAGCTAGTGGGAGGCAGCACCGCCCAGGAACCCAGGGCTGGGTGCCCCCAGAACCCTCGAGCTATCTCGTTGCTTCCTACAGGGAGCCGCTTGCCAAGAAGGCTGAGGAGGGGCCGGCTGTCATAAGGCAGAGAGTCTGAACTCTGGCTCTGCCAAGCGCTTGCCTGCACCCTGACCCCTCTGCGTCCCGTTCTCCCACCTGCAGGGCCGGGGGGTAACTCTCCCCTCTACAGGTTGCCCCGTGGACCCTACGGCGCTGTGGCGTGCCCATCTCCTACAGCGGGCACGCCATAAATCAGTTTCCATCTTCCTTTCCCTCAGCAGTCAAGCAAAGCGTTCCCTCTCCCAGACAAAGTATTTATGTGTTCAGAGGAGTGCTGTCCTGAGAAGGGGCAGGAATGCTGGTGGGATTTGGGGCAGCATGTCTGGCCACGCGGCAGCCGGGAAAAACACTCTCTGCTCCCCAGATCACGGGGGCAGCAGCCCCTGGGAGGCAGGCTCTGGTCCTCAGCCCCTCCCCCCCATCAAGGGGGGCCCTTTCATCTCAGAAGGACCACTTCCCCCAAATCACCCAAATTCTCTGGGTCTGAGCTCATGTCACAATTCTGAGCTAATGAAGGACTTATCTTGACTCATACCTTAAGGGATTACGGTTCTCAGACCCAGCCTTAAAGGGAAACATATGCTCAAAGAAAGGCAGTTAGGTGTTCCAACACCCTTATACCGCTCTGAAATCAGCCCCGCAGGGGACACACCAGTAAAATGACCGCACTGGTGGGGCCGCAGGAAACAGCACACCCCCCAGACTCTCCTCCTGGGATCTTCTTCCCCAGCTCCGCGGCCTATAGAATGGGGGAGCCCCGTTCTGGCTTAGCCACGCTTCTCCCAGACTGTGAAGCCCTCCCAGCCCCTGTCAGAATCACTGAGCCCTCCCGGAGGTTCCCAGAGGACATTGGCGTGTCCCTCAGCCTCCCCCCCTACTCCAGCCACTCCCAGCAATTCATCGGCCGGGGAACACCGAGGTCGTGTGCTGAACACTTCGTCGGTCCAGGGTCCTTCCCATAACCCCTCACGTGGCGAGGATCATCGTGACAGAGGAAGAATCCGAGGGTCACTTGCCCAAGCCTTGGTGGTCCCCCACCTCGAGCAGCACCGTGCCTTCTTTCCAGGGGCCCGACCCTGGGTGGACTCCGGAGACCCCGGGATGCCAGGGTGTAGAGGGGGTGGGGCGGGGAGGCAGACGGGGCCCTGGCACAGCCCGGCAGTACCACAGTCGGGGAACCCAGGGGCCTGCGGGAGCCGGTTGGGCTGCCAGGGAGCCATGGAGCAGAACTCCACAAACCTTTGTCCTGATGTGGGAGTCAGCCAGGTGCGGAAGAGGAACAGGATGTCCGGAACAAAGCGAACACTGTGGGCAAAGTTGTGGAGGTGTGACAGATAATAGTGCATCTGGGGAACAAGCTCTTTATGTTGTCCTTTTGGCACAGTGGAAAGTACAGGCCGGAGAGCGGGGCAGTTAGGAGTGGGTCAGCTCCCTGGGCAGGACAGCCCAGAGATGGTACTTTGTGAGTCAGCGCAAGCTGAAATGAGAGAGTCTCAAGGGTGGGCCCCGGGTCTCAGCCTTCGGGCCTGCCTGCTTCAGTCTAGCATCTGGCCTGGGCTGTGGGAGGCTTGCTGTGCCGATGTGCCGATGGCCGCTTCGCATGGAAGCACGGCATTGCCAGGAATTTCAGCAGACGGAACAAGGGGCAGAAACGGACACATTGAAGAGGGGAAACCAGAATCACCTGCATTTGGGCGCAGACGGCCAATCGCGCAGACTGACAAGTTCCTGCCCAGACTTCTTTCTGTTCCCCATTGTCTTTAAAACGTGCATCGCCCGAGGCTAAGGGGTTTCCTGGCCCTGTGCACGGAAGGTCTTCTATAAAAAGTCTGTGGTCACAGGGCGCCTGGGGGATCAGTCGGTTAAGCGTCTGGCTTCGGCTTGGGTCACGATCCCAGGGTCCCGGGATCGAGCCTCGAATCGGACTCCCTGCTCAGCGGGGAGTCTGCTCCTCTGTCTGCCTCTGCCGCAGCTCGTGCTCTGCATCACTGGGTGTCCCGGCCTCGGGAGAGTCCTTCAGAGAAGGTGGCCAACGCCTTCCAGCAGGGGTCCTGCCCAGCAGAGCTGGTGAGGCTCCCGCAGCTCGCAACAGCTGGGGCCGCCCGAGCCCACATACAGGCCCCCCGCCCCAGCCAGGCGGGCATGCGGGCTGCCCCGAGACCTGGCAGCACCTCGGCTGAGTGAACAGCAGCTTTGGCGGTGGGTGTCGGGGGTGACTCCCTTCCTGTGGGAGCGGGCGGAGGGCAGCCACTTTTGCCTGTGATGGACTAGGAGCAGCAGCTGGGCGGGCTGGTCAAGGGAGACTGGGGAAGCAAGGAGGCCTGGCACACAGCGGCAGGCGCTCGGTGAACGGTTGACGACTCATGAAGAGTCCGCTCCCTCTAGATCTCCAGGCCTTTCCAGCCCCTGTGCCTGTTTGCTCAGCTGTAAGGGGGCATAAGCACTGGCCAAATGGTGGCGTAGGGTGGGCACTCAGCCCACGGGTCCCCCCACCCAGCCAGCAAGCACTCCCTCTCTGCTTCTGAGACATGTCCGTACCATAGCTGTTTTACCTCCAGAGACGGAGAACTCACTACCTTGAGTCTGAAACACCGAAGACACGGGTCCTGCCTTCAGCGCATTCACAATCTTGTGCAGGAAGCAAACTGTGTCAGGCTCCGCCAGGATGACCTCCTGGGGCAGAGGGGCTTGTCTTGATAGGGGGTGTTCCCAGTAGAAGGTCCAGTCCCACGGGGGCGGGGGGGTGCTGGGGGAGTGACCCTCCATGCTCAGGCGATCGCCCAGAGCCTGCAAAGGCTGGGCCCCCAACTCTCCTGTGGGGAGCCAGGAAGCCAGAGGCCCCCAGTGGGACTGTTCCACAGCTCACCGTACCTCACCTTCACTTGCCGCTCCCTCAGGAGAGGGGGACTCTGGGGACCCCCTCCCCAGGGGTGACCATCTAAAGGCATGTTTCAGGGACAGCAGTCAGGGGCGACTCCTGCCCTGCCTCGCCAGTGGGGGGAAGAGACTGCCTTGGGGAGAAACCTAAGTGTTGGGACACCCTGCCCCCAAGCTGAGGCCCTGCTAACCTGGAAGGGGAGGTGGTGGAAGGCCACGGGGCCAGAGGCCCAGGTCAGTGCAGGGGCCTCCTTAACCCTCAGCCCCAGGGCTATCTCCTCCTCTGGGAACAGCAGGCCATTCCTGTCAGGCAGGTCAGAGGGGCCGGGGCCAGAGCCCTTTGTTGTCAGAAAGCACCAAAAATGATCTGCCCACCGGATTTCCAGACCTCGTTTCTGGCCTTTCCCGAGGCTGCTGACAGACCTGCTTCCCCAGGGAGCGAGGCACCCTTTCCTCGTTTGCTGTGACCTCCACAGGAGAGCCCATCCCGGCTGGTGGAGCGGCCTGGGCGGGCCCCAGGAAGCCGGGCGCTGAGTCACCTGGGCCCGCATTGCCCGAGCCCTTCCAGGAAAGGGTCAGATCTGTCGTTTTCCTCTGGAAGCACCAGGTGGGACTTGACGGCAGCCCCTCCTCGAAACCGCAGGAAGGCCGGATCCCCGTCCTGGGGCTGGGCTATGTTAGGTTTGGGGCTTAGGAGTGAGAAAACGGCCATCTTCCACTCAGGAATCCCACTTCTGGGAACTTATCCCAAGGAAACAATCCAACAGGAAAACCACGCTGTGCACAAACATGTCCCACACGGGTTATTTATAATGGTCCAGCCCCGGAAATAACCCCCGTGTCCAGCGGCGGGGGAGCCGCCAAGCTCTTCAGCTGGCTCAAAACCACAGGGTTATGAGATAGGGCGAGCGGGGTGGGGGGGTGTGCTTGGAGGCTCTGGATCAGACCCCCCCACCCGCATCTCCACCCCTCCCCCACCCCCACCCCAGCACTCCTCCAAGAGACCCCTCCCGGGATTCACCGGAGGGGGTGGGTCTGAACCTCCAGGAAAGGAATCTGGCTGACAAGCATCCCACAGGATTCTTATCACCAGGTACGTGTGAGAAACCCTGGTCCTGGCTCAAATCACAGCTTCAGTGATGCCATTTGCTTAAACTTTGTTAAGCCTTGGTGGTTGCATCTGCGAAATGGGCCTAGCTCCACGGCCTGCCCTTGGGGTGGGGACAGGGTTAGCGATGGCCCCAGTGAGGCTGGGCTCTGGCAGCTTCTGTCACCACTCACTCAGCCTGTGTCTCCCTCTCCCCCTCCCCCTCCTCCCTCCCTTTCCTGGGGCCGAGTCTCCCTTCTCTCCCTGTTCTGGGATTGCCAAAGAATTTACATCAGTGGGGCGCCTGGGTGGCTCAGTAGGTTAAGCCTCTGCCTTCAGCTCAGGTCATGATCCCAGGGTCCTGGGATCGAGTCCCACATCAGGCTTTCTGCTCAGCAGGGAGCCTGCTTCACCCTCTCTCTCTGCCTGCCACTCTGCCTACTTGTGATCTCTCTGTCAAATAAATAAATAAAATCTTAAAAAAAAAAAAAAGAATTCATATCAGTCCACTCCACCCAGGCCACACGGGCTGGTTTGAGGACGTCAAATACCCCGGAGCTGTGGGAATGTTTCTCTAAGGGTCTCCACCATGCTGAGAGCCCCTGGACCACGAGGGGTGACTCCATCTCTGAAATTCCTTGTGTGCCACCTGTCCCTGGCTCTTGGACAGGTTCTCCACCTGTGTTCATAGGAGAGTGCACCTGCCATGGGAGGGACCCACCATGGACCCCCCCAAATATGCGCCTGAACCTCAGTTTCTGGGGGTCAAATAGGCATGATGACTCCTGCCTCCCTAGCAAGCTTGCTGGGAGGACAGAAGGAGAAAATGGCCCAGGAGACAATGGCTCTGTGAACTGGACAGCCTCTGGGTCACATGGAGCTGGTAGGGGCCTCCGGCAGGCGAGGCCCTGTGGCCTGGGGGCTGCCGAGGGGGCGGTCGGGTCTGGGCACACCCATCAGGGAGCTCTCCTGCCGCTGCCCCTCCCTTGGTCCACATCCCACTGCCCTGAGGTATGTCTTTTTGATAATTTAGAGTAATTATATTTATATTGTAAACAAAGTAATGCATGCAGTTAGGTTAAAAAATAAGTCAAAGGATACCAACATGATCAGAAGGAAATGAAACGTCTCCCTAGGCCTTCCCTTTCTTTTCTGTGTTTTTTTTTTAATGTGTTTCCTTTTTTATTTTTTAAGATTTATTTATTTGTTTCAAGATCGAGAGCATGAGCAGGGGTGGGAGTGGGAGGAGAGGGAAAGAGAATCCTAGGAGGGCTCCACCCCAGCACGGAGCCCGAGTCCCTGGAGCTCGATCCCATTCCCCTGAGATCAAGACCTGAGCTGAAACTGAGAGTCAGAAGATCAACCAACTGAGCCCCCAGGAGGTACCCCCGTCCCCACCTTCCTTTCCTTTCCTTCTTCTGGGAACAGCAGTTTCCACGAATACTTGTTCCTTCTGGGTTTGGCCTCCATGTTTCTCAGTAAGACGTTTCCATTGCTGCTTCTTGATTTTTCAATTCTAGTCATTTCTGTTGCCTTCTGGTCAGGACCAATGAGGCTTAGCTCTTTCCAGCCATCACATCCTCCTCCCTCTCCCTTGCATCCCCTGGAGGGCTCTATCCGCTTCTTCCTTAACCGCTGGTCAAGGGTTTTATTAGGGTCATGTAAATGTTAACTGGAGGTGGGGGGAGTCACCAAGTGGTCCGTGACAATTCCTTTTCTTGTGGTTCTGTTTATGTCTGCCCTGCAGTTAGCACATTAAAAACAAAACCGAACAACCTCGTAAGACATTTACACGTGTCTTCTTAATTTTTCCAGCTGATTCAGCGTGCTCCTAGAGACAGTGGTGTTAATGCTCAGGCATGTGGCTATTTTTTTTTTTTTAAGATTTTGTTTATTTATTTGACAGACAGAGATCACAAGTAGGCAGAGAGGCAGGCAGAGAGAGAGGAGGAAGCAGGCTCCCTGCCGAGCAGAGAGCCCGATGCGGGGCTCGATCCCAGGACCCTGAGATCATGACCTGAGCCGAAGGCAGAGGCTTAATCCACTGAGCCACACAGGCGCCCCTTTTTCTTTAAAGATTTTATTTATTTATTTGACAGAGATCACAAGTGGGCAGAGAGGCAGGCAGAGAGAGGGGGGAAGCAGGATACCCTCTGAGCAGAGAGGATCCCCACTGAGTGGAGAGCCCAATGTAGGGCTAGGGTTAGATGCAGGGCTCGATGCAGAGCTCAATGAGGGGCTGGATCCCAGGACTCCAAGGCCATAACCTGAGCTGAAGGCAGGGGCTTAACCACTGAGCCACCTAGTCTTCACCAGGGGCCCATGCAAGCTGAGGGCTCCTTTCTCTGCTCTGGGGCCTCTGAGTGCTGGGGGCTAGAGCCCAGCCAGCCTTGGGAAGGCCCCCCACCCCCACCCCAGGTTAGTTGTCCTGTTCCAGTGTCTGTTCTCAGAGCCTACGACGAGGGCATGTGCTCCAAAAGCTTCCTGGAAGATACACAGTAGTGACTTTTTTTTTTTTTTTTTTTTTTTTTTTTTTGCGACCTTGCATTTCTGAAAAAGTTTATATCCCAGCCTCACACTTAGCTGATTCTCTCCATGGGCATAGAATCCAGGCAGGAAATCCTTTTCCCTCAGACCTTTAAGGCAAACTGATTACTCTGGGGCCTTCTAGCTTGCATAGTTTTTAATGAGACGTCCAATGCCGGGCTTCTTAAATATTTTATTAATTTAAAAACATATGTGCAGAGTTTCAAAAATCAAATAAAATTATATGGCTTTAAAGGAAAAAAACAAAATAACCTAGTCTCCTGCCTCCTGTCTCCACCCCTGATGTGTGCTTTCCAGAGGCAACTAGATCCTTCTGTGACTTACCCGCATATTTGCAAACAACACACAGTGCTCTTCGCCGGCTCTCCAGTACAGTGTTAGTGCTGCCTTCCTCTTAGGGACCAGGAGGGTTTAGTCGATGCAGGCACTTGCTGTCCCCTCCCCTGTCCTCCCAGGATAGCTATATCGCCATTTTGTCTATGTAGTATACTCTACATATAAACATTATGGCCAACGGAGCCACCAGATGTCCTATGACTGCATTTCTTTCCTTGTAGGACTTTCGGGTTTTCCAGGGGATTAATAATTGCCTCCTTGTTTGACTTGCTTGGTTTACTTTTGTGCTTATCACTAATACAACCACCAAACTCTGGCAGAGCTCTAATATTCCTTCTAAGACAGCCAGGCTCCCAGGGGGAACCCATGAGTTGTGCTCCCTTGCTTGGCCAGCTCCTCAGGGAGCCCTCACTCTCTGTCCCACTCCGCACTGATTGCTCCGGGCTCCAACACTTTCACCCTCTGGCTTCTCCTGCACCATCGCTTGGGGATTTCCTGTTTCCTGAATTTCATATCCTTAAGTCGTCTTATTTCTTGTTTTCATTCCTAATTTTGGAGAAGGGTTGTCTGGGAAAATTTGTCTTTTCTTTTTTAAGGTTTTATTTGTTCATTTGAGAGAGAGTGAGTGAGCAAGAGAGAGAAAGAGAGAGAAAGAGCATGAGCAGGGCAGAGGGAGGGGGAGAAGCAGACTTGGGACCCGGGAGTCTGACATGGGGCTCGATCCCAGGACCCCAGGATCATGACCTGAGCTAAAGGCAGACGTCTAATTGGCTGAGCCACCCAGGTGCCCCATTTCTTTTCTTTTTTAATCTGAGAATATCTTACCCTACCCCCTTGATGGCTTGGATACTGACGTATTTTCCTTCGGAACACTGAAGACATTGCTCCATGGTCTTCCAGCTCCTGGAGTTGCCTTGAGACTGTCAAAGTTATTATGATTCCTGATCTGTATGTGGCCTCCTCTCTCTGTCTCTCTTTCTGGATGCTTTTAGAAGCTTCTTAATCTTGGTGTTCTGAAATTTTACAAGGGTTGTCCAGTATGGTCATTCTCCCCCCCTCCATTCTATGATGGCCTTTTGTGTCCAGCAGTCCCTGATAACTGTTTGGTATTATATCTTTAATACTTCCCTTCCCTCCATTGTCTCCCACTAGATACAGGACAAAGAGTAGGGGGTGTTAAGTGAACACCACAGAGACTCCAGAATCCCTAGCCCCCTACCCTATCCTAGGCAGCACATTTGAGGATTATGTGGGGGGAATTTGGATAATCTTAGAGAACTATCTCTAAATCCAGACATTTGGGGAGGGTGTTGCCCCACCCCCCACCCAAAGTAAGGATGTCTCCCGGTGCAGCCTGATGCCAATGAATAAGACCTTGAACCTACCCAGTGCTTCTCAGCCCTGCCCATCAGGCTTACCTCCTCTAGATATTCTTTTTTTTTTTTTTTTTTAAGATTTTATTTATTTATTTGACAGACGGAGATCACAAGTAGGCAGAGAGACAGGCAGAGAGAGAGGAAGGGAAGCAGGCTCCCTGCTGAGCAGAGAGCCCCATGTGGTGCTTGATCCCAAGACCCTGAGATCATGACCTGAACCGAAGGTGGAGGCTTAACCCACTGAGCCACCCAGGCACCCCCTCCTCTAGATATTCTGATTGGATTGGTGGGAGGTGGGGCAAGTGCCCGGGACCAAGAACCACTGGGTTGACCCACCGGCCTTGTTTACAGAGCCTGACCAGCTGCCTCATTAGGACCTGACTTGCCTGCAGGGGCTCTGAACGTGCAGGATGCTAAGGTGGCGATTCTCCATTGCAAAGCTGGGTCCTGGTGTTGGCTCTTAGCCAGGCTGAGCCTCTTCTTGAGAGAGGGCTCAGCTCTTCTGCTAGTTTTTCAGAGTCTCAAGATGCTCGTCCCATGTGGACTCTGGTGTATTCCCAGGCTTGTCAGCTATTTCCCCAGCAAAGCAGCATCCCACCTACCTCACTGTGTGGCTTAGGGGTCCCGCCAGCCCTTTCTTGTGCATTTGAATTGACTCCATCTCCAGGCGATCCGGAGGCTCGGAGAGGGGTGTGACTTGCCCAGGGCCCCCTGCCAACAAGTATCAGACCAGAGACCTGATTCTGAGTCTGGGCTTTTCTATTTAACCCAACTTTCCCTCTCAGCATTCACTCATTCAACAAACACTCACTGAGTTCCCAGGCTCTATGCTGAGAGGGCCCTGAGAAGAGCGGTGACCAAATGGTGGCCCGATGGGATGGTTGTTAGAGTGACTCCTGGCCCATCTTCTCTCTGCCCAGCAGTGGGCTCAGCTGGAGGTGGGGGTGGAGGGAATCGCTGCTACTGATGGGATTGTACCAGACGGGATGGGGGGCGGACCGGAGGGGGCTGGGATGCCGTGCCCGCGGCGGCAGAAGCTGTGGTAACAGTTAAGGTCTTTGCCGACTTTTTTTTGTTGTTTTTTTTTTAAAGATTTTATCCATTTATCTGACAGACCAATATCACAAGTGGGCAGAGAGGCAGGCAGAGAGAGAGGGAAAGCAGGCTCCCCGCTGAGCAGAGAGCCCGATGCAGGGCTCGATCCCAGGACCCCGGGATCATGACCTGAGCCAAAGGCAGAGGCTTTAACCCACTGAGCCACCCAGGCGCCCTCTTTGTCGACTTCTTTCCACACTCGGCACTGAAACATTCAGAGGAGATTGGTCCCTGATCTTTGTAGCGGGGAGCATTGCTGCTTGTAGACCCCGGGGTGAAGGCGGCACCCCCTGTCTGGCATGCAGGACACTTGGGGGGGAATGGGGGGCGGGCAGGTGTGGCCCAAGGGTCTCTGACACAGATGGCTCACCGGCAGACACCGGGGCCATGCCCGGAGGGCCTCAGAGAAGGGCCAGGTTTGTCCTCAAGGAGTGAGCATACAGTTGGGGGAGGCAGGCAGAACCCACCCATCACAGGTGGGCATGCCAGCCTGGGCTTCGCCCTTCCCAGGACGGCGGTGACAGTCACAGGGATACAGCTGGGCTCAGAAACCCAGTGTCTGGGACCTGCAACTTATCACAGGCAGTAAACCCTCTAATTATCCTACAATGTTGTATTGCACCTGCATCAATTCCATCAACATAAACATTTCAAGTAAGTTACAAGTGTTCAAACCTGCTCTACTGTTTCCTCTTCTGTTGTTTTTGGTTTGTTTTGTTTTGTTTCCTAATATAGTGGGCACGTAGAGTGTGAAATCCAACTGGGCTTCTCTTGTGCCCTGACAGCCCGAGGGAGGCAGAGTGGGTGTGGAAAGCACACGAAGGTTCGCCCACCAGAGTGACATGTAAGACCCTGCCGGGCGGGCTGTGAAGCCGTCTGGTCTCAGCCCGTCGAAGAGGAGCCGTACGACGCAGCCGCTCTGGGTCTAGGTCTAGGCTCCTCGAGGAGCCGTACGACCCAGCCGCTCTGGGTCTAGGTCTAGGCTCAAAGTTCGAGCTCACGTATGACGGACTGAACCGGAATGTGTACCGCGGCGTTGGTGTTTATAGCAAAACAGGGGAAACAAATGTCCTTCAAGAGAAAAATAAAAGTGACATACGCATGCAGTGGATATTAGAAGAGATTCTCAGCTGGGGGCGATTTTGTCCCCAGGAGCCATTTGGCAAGGCCTGGGGAGCATTTCAGCTCCGGCGACTAGGGGTGGCGGTGCTGCCACCACCCAAGGGATAGAGGCCGGGGATGTTGGTAAACATTCAAGGATGCACAAGACAGCCCCTCTCTGTCCCCACGCCGAAGACATAAAGTCCAAGATGTCAGCCTTGCCACACAGCCAAGCAAGTGGGCGAACTACAGCTTCCGTGTACCAGGGAAATAATGAGGGAGAAGCACATTGCCAAAGAACACAGACAGCACAATACAGTTTAAATAAGGTTCAAAAGCATGAACATCAAGCGGTCTATTATAGGGGGAAAATATAGGATGCTGACGGAATAGTTAATGCAATGTTCAGACTCGTGGGGTCAGGTGGGCTGCGGCCCATGACCAGAAGCCCCACGGGCCTTCGAAAGGGGCAGTGACTTCCTACACGGGCGTGGCTGCCGGGCTCCTGCTATGTCTCTGTTTGTTAGAATGTAAAACAGTTCTTTTTTCTTTTAATGTTAAGATTTTATTTTAAAAAATTCTCACTTAAAGATTTGATTTCTAAGTAATCTCTACACCCAACATGGGGCTTGAACTCACGATCCTGAGATCAAGAGTAGCACCGACTGAGCCAGCGAAGAGCTCCTGAGATAGCTCCTAGTAAGAATAATGTAGGTTTTTTTTAAAAAAGATTTTATTTATTTATTTGACAGAGAGAGATAGAGATCACAAGTAGGCAGAGAGAGAGAGGAGGAAGCAGGCTCCCTGCTGAGCAGAGAGCCCGATGCGGGGCTTGATCCCAGGACCCTGAGATCATGACCTGAGCCGAAGGCAGAGGCTTAACCCACTGAGCCACCCAGGCGCCCAATAATGTGTGTTTTTTTTTTTTTTTTTTAAGATTTTATTTATTTATTTGTCAGAGAGAGAGGGAGAGCAAGCGAGCACAGGCAGACAGAGTGGCAGGCAGAGGCAGAGGGAGAAGCAGGCTCCCCGCCGAGTAAGAAGCCTGATGTGGGACTCGATCCCAGGACGCTGGGACCATGACCTGAACCAAAGGCAGCTGCTTAACCAACTGAGCCACCCAGGCGACCCAATAACGGGGGTTTTTAAAAAGATTTTATTTGTTTATTTGAGACATTAAAAAGATTTTATTTGTTTATCTGTGCCTCCCTATACACCTGTCACACGCTCTCTACCAAACAAAAGTCTGGCTAGGTTTCTGCTCTAGGCCCCTGTGCCTCTCAGGGTCCTCCCCTGGGTTAAGCTCCGGGTTTCTGCCTGCCCGTGAGGTCCCGTGTCTGCAGCTCCTCCTATCCTATTGAGACATCAGCGCTTCTAGGCAGTGGTCCTGTACATTGCGGGCCTCTTGCCCCCTGTGGGCACACTGGTCAGCGGTGTGAGTGAAGGAGCCACCTCCCCCAGATCTCCCACGGCTGCTCTCCGGGGACCAATATCCAAGTACTCTTTGAGTGGTGGCCCCACTTTCTGCGGTTTCCTCACCTAGAAAGGTGGGAGCTGAGACCCTTGATCAAAACTCTTATGTTCTTGAGGTTTCCCCTTTTCTGGGCTGCTCCCATCCTCAAAGGAAGCTGGTGGCAGCCCAGGGGCCTACCCGACATCCTTTGTAGCCCAGTTTGCCAGGGGCAAGCACTAGGTCCCTGGACCACCCTTGTTTTATTGTACCTCAGTGTTGGCCTCTGGAAAATGGGTGCAAATGTCTTATCAGAAGTCTGTGCTGGTCCAGAGGATGGGAAGAACATGCAGGGGGCAGGGGCTTAGTTCAATTTTCCAGGGCTTTGCAAGAGCTCTGCTAGGTGTTTGACACTGGCCCTGCTGGGAGGGCCTTAGAGGAAGAAGCCATGGCTCAGAGAGGTTATGTGAAGGAGTGGCCTGAGGTCACCCAGCAAGTCAGCAACGGAGGAGCCAGGCCATGGCGCTCCAAACTTGCAGGGATTTGTCAGCAGGAATCGCTGGGAAGCTCAGACCCTGGCTGCCATCCAGAGGCTTGGGGAGTCTCTGTGGCTTGGATACAACGTGGAAGGCCTGCAGCAGGAGGAAGCGGTATGGGGGGCCGTGGGCCTGGCACAGTGTAGGCCCCCAACATGGTAGGACCACAGCCACAGTGCTGGGGATGCCCAAAGCAACTGTCCACTCTCCTCTCTGAGAAGAGGCAGTAGTGTGTGGGATCAGGGGCACTCTTGGGCTCAGGTGGTCCTGGGTTCAAACCCCAGCTCAGTGGCTTGCAAGCTGTGTGACCTTGGACAAGTGACTTAACCTAGGTAAGCCTCAGTTTCCCCTCCTGTAAAAGGGGGATCGAGGGCTCCCACCTAATGGGGTTGCAGTTAGGACTGAGTCAGATAACTCGTGCAAAGCTGTGTAAAACCCTAGCAATGCTGGTACATGGAAAGTGCTCAGTCACTTTATTAATAATAATTATGGTCACTGGGTACCTGGGTGCCTTGGCGAAGCCTCTGCCTTCAGCTCAGATCATGATCTCAGGGTCCTGGGATGGAGTCCCGCTTCGCATCAGGCTCCCAGCTCAGCCATAGGTCTGCTTCTCCCTCTCCTGTTGTCCCTCCCCTCCCCATGCTCTCTCTCAAATAAATACATAAAGATTCTTTTAATAAAAAGCAACTATGGCCACTTTTTCATGGGCCCTGATTTCTTAGGCACGGAGGCCTTTCAGCCCTACATGGTGACTCCCTGCTTTCAGGGTCCCCCAGGGTGGGCAGAGAAGAAAGAGACGTTCAGCCATCGGGCAAGCTTCCCCCCGGCTGTCTGTACCAGAGTCCTTGTGCGTACGCATGCCTCTGAACATTGTCGTCTGAGCCTCGTGGAGACAAACCAGCCAAGACAAAGGACATAGAACCCTAGAAGGACTCAAGCATCTTAGGGGGTTGCTCTGACCATCGCATGTGGGCTGGCCTAGCGTCCCTGGCTCCTTCTGGGCGCTGGGTAAGTGGTAGGTGGTTCGCTATTATTGCTATTGACTATTGGGCCCTGGGAGAGGCCACACACGCGGCCCCCTGCAGCTCCCAGAGCCCTCTGCATCCCTGCTCTACTGCCTTACTTCACTCTGATGCCCCCCACCCAGATCACTGTCACCTACCTTTGGGGTCTTGGCTTGTGTATTTCCCTCCATTTGGACTATCCCAATGCTCTCTGCCCCCCTCCAAAATCTGACAAACTCCAGTGTTCAAGATTCAACTCAGGGGGCGCCCGGCTGCCTCAGTCAGGAGAGCATTTGACTCTTGGTCTCGGGGTCATTGAGTTTGAGCCCCATGTTGGGAGTAGAGATTACTTAAAAACAAAAAATTTCAACTCAGACGTCACCTCCTCCAGGAAGCCCAGCCCGGTGCTTCAGGATGCTGCCTTGATGGCATGTTCTACCCGTCTCTCTGGGGTACTCACCGCAACGCGGCCACGAGCATTTTCCATATATGCCCAAGCACATGTCAATGCGTGTATATACTTTCATGTAGACATACTTACCGAATTATGCTACGTTTGTGTGTTCAGTAAGCCAATGAAGGGAAATGACCTTGAGCAAGTCGTTTCCCTTCTGGGGCCCAGTTGCCTCATCTTCAAAATGAGGGGCTTGGATTGAATCAGTCACGTGATGAAGGGTCGTGCATTCACCCTGCAAACTTCAAATGGCATCTGCTCTGGACTCCGTGCTCCCTTCCCAGTGGGGAGACAGGCTGCTTACCGCCATTGTGTGGTCTTACTAGCAGTTCCCAGGGACATGGACCCTGTGTTTTGAAATAGTTTGTCTATTATGTGTCCGTATACTGGCTCTCCACAATAATTATGTGCTTTTAAATGGACACGCACTGGGAGATTTTGAAGGAAAATAAAATAGGAGAGTCAGGGGTGTATCTTTATTATTTAAAAGACCCCCCAACTATTTATATGGGGCATCAAGAGAATTACTGTGCTAGAGAGCCATGACTTGGTTTTACTGTTTTCCTGAGAAAGCTGAGCTTGTCATGACCGGGAAGCTAGACACCAAGACACATGACGTTTCTGAGTTCATGGCTTGGGGTACAAGGTCTGTTGGACGGAGAATGTTCTCGGGAACTTGGCACCTTTTGCTGGACCCTGAGGGACACTGGGCCTTAGGGAGGGGACCTGGCTTGACCAGTCTCTCTTGCTTGAGGACCCTGTCTTAGCTTGGCCCTCCCAACCTCCTGATGTCTGATCTCATTCTGCGCCAGCCTGTGCAGCCACAGGTGCGGGAGCAGAGAGTCTCCCTCAGGCCACTGGGTAGCATCATCTCTAGTGCTAGTCTTTGCTGCACCCGGGAGGACATTAGGGACACTTTTGTGGGTCCTGGCTGGGGGACTCCGGGTCCGACAGTCTGTGGTGCTGCAAACAAACCCTATCTAGATGCAGGCTTCGTTTTTCTTTGTGTTTCTTTTTGAAGCTGCTGGGCCTGGAGAGGCATGGGACTGAGATTCAGGCCGCAGGAACCACCAGGGAGAAGGGCCACGCACCAGGGAGAGGGGCGTTCCCATGAGCTCAGGGTTACCCATCTCCACCACTTCCCTAGTGAGTCCACACATCCTCTTCTCACCTCTCCCAGAAGCAGCTCTGCGCACAGCCTTCAGGGAGCTGTTTGATCTGGCTTCCTGGGCTAAGACAGGCTTGCAGCCTCCCAGGTGTGAGCTGACACCCTCTCCAAACCCGGATTCATCTGGGCTGGGCTGGGCCTGTGGAGAACTGGGGCTCACCTGGGCCAAGTCATGGGGACCCTGAACTCTTCTGGGGCTTCACCCTCAAAGCTCTGCTCCCCTCACTCACCCTCTCCCTACCACACCCTCCTGAACAACGACCTGGAAGGAGGGGCGCATGGGTGGGGAATGAGGTACTGAATAGTGACCTCTCTCTGCACCTCCACAAACCTTCACTAGCTGGCCAGAGTGAGCCTCTTAAAAGACAAATCAGGTCAGGTTGCTTGGTGCTAACCCCCTACTGCTTTCCCAGCTGCCTTAGAATCATGCAGTATCCGGCCCCCACTGACCTCATCTCTCAGCCCTTCCCGGGGCCCATTCCCAGCCCCACCTGCCTTCTTTGTATAGGCGACTAAGTGGCCAACCCTAGGGCCTCTGCACTCTCCTCCCTTCACCTGGAGGGCGCTCCCCCCCCCCCCATCTTTGTCCTTTCTGCTCAGATCTCAGCTTAGATGCACCCCCTGAGTGGTCCTCCTTGACCACAGGATCTAAAGTAACTGATTATCACTTTCTGTGACAGCAGCTTGTCTTAATCCCCTGCGCAGCACTTAGGAGCCGCCTCCTGCTTACCTAGTGTTTACCGTCGCCCTCTCCTCCCCCCCAGAGGGTAGTGACCTCTGCTGTCCTGCCCTGCGGAATCCCCCCGGGGTTTGGAACAGGGCTGGTGTAGAGAAGGTGCTGGGTGTGCAGTTGGCCAAAGAATGGTTGAGCAACTGGAAATGGGGCCATCAGCTGCTGCGCGGGCGCGCGCTAGAGGCCGTGGTGGCTCCCAGTCGAGTGCGCGCGGGTTTTATCTTATTGCGGGTCTCGCGGGAGGGTCGCCCCCCCTCGGACCAGCCAGCAGCAGGCGCGCTGTAAACATGCTTCGGGGGACTCGAGGATAATGAGACAGACTCCCAGGCTGGGAGAACACCCCGGGTGCCGGGCAAGGCTGCCGGTGGGACGGGGTTTCTGCTGGTGGGTCGGCGACCCCCGACCCTGCCGTTAAGGCCCCGGTGGGAGACCTTCCTTCATCCCCTCCAGTGGTCTCCTCCTCCGAATCCCTGACTCTCCCTCGAAGCCCGGGGACTAGCGGTCGGGTGGGCGGGGGAGCAGTGCTCTGAACGCGGCTCCGGGCGGGGGGGCAAGTTCCCTGTGCCCTCGCCCCCCTGGGACAGGGGAGAGGGTACAGACCGTGCTCGGAGACACGTCTGGCGAGGCCCTGGCCCTCCCGGGCGCAGACGCAGGAGCCACAGCGCTGGGCTGGAGTGGAAACGCAGCCCTTCCGCGTGCTCAGGCAGGGGACGGGAGTGGAGATGGGGGCGGAGGAGTCGGGGACAAGGAAGGGGACAAAGAGCCGCCCTGCCTCCGGGGACAGCGACCCCCGAGTCAGAGTCCCATTGTTCGTCGTATCTCTCACTACGCCGGGCTCTGGTGCCCCCGGGAGGGAGAAGCGGCGCTGTCCTTCGGCTCCCGGGTGTTTTTTTATTTGGGGCCGGGGAGGGTGCGCTGGGGACGCAGGCCTGGGAGGGGGCTCGGCGTCCATTTCCGCGCGTCTCCTTTAAGGAAAGCCCTGCCCTACCTTTCCCACCGTCCCCCTCCCCGCAGCCGTACCTGCATTTTAAAAGCGCCCTGTAGCCCAGGGATTGGCCAAGGCCGCGTCCTCCGGGCGCAGAAACTTGAACCGCCGGGAGGGGTGTTGGAAGCCGGGTGGCTGGACTGTACCATCTTCTCGGCGTCCCCCGCGTGCGCCCCGCCCCTCCCACACACCCCCGAAGAGGCCCAATCGGGTGGGCGGGGGGGCGGGACCGCGGCTCGAATGCGCCTCTGGCAGGGCGCCGGGCGGGCGGGCGCACGGAGCTGGGGGACGTCGGGGGCCGGCTGCGCCTCTGCCCGTCCCCTCGCTCCCCCCGGAGGCGGAGCCGGCGGAGGCGCCCCGCCCCCTCCCCGCCCGGAGTGGGCGGGGCGGCCGGGGCTCCGGGAGCTGGGCCGGGGGCGGGCCTCCGCCTGCTTCGCCCGAACCCGGAGAGCGCCCGGCACGGCGGCCGCCGACGCAGCAGCGGTCCCAGCTCGCCGAGCCCCGAGACCCGCGGTTCCCGGGCGGCCCCCGGCTGACGCTGCGTGAGGGCGCGCGAGGAGGCGCGGGGCGGCCCTCACGCGCCCCCGGCCGCCCCCTGCCCGTGAGCGCACCGGCCCAGCGCCGCCCCGGCGCGGGGAGCGCCGGCCGGGCGAGGGCGCGGGCGATGCCGCGGTGACGGCCCCGCCATGGCGAAGCCCCCGGCGGCGGCGGCGGCGGCGGCGGCGTCGGAGGAGCTGAGCCAGGTGCCGGACGAGGAGCTGCTGCGCTGGAGCAAGGAGGAGCTGGCGCGGCGGCTGCGGCGCGCAGAGGGCGAGAAGGTGGGCCTCATGCTGGAGCACGGCGGCCTGATGCGCGACGTGAACCGGCGGCTGCAGCAGCACCTGCTGGAGATCCGCGGCCTCAAGGACGTGAACCAGCGGCTGCAGGACGACAACCAGGAGCTACGCGAGCTCTGCTGCTTCCTCGACGACGACCGGCAAAAGGGGCGCAAGCTGGCGCGCGAGTGGCAGCGCTTCGGGCGCCACGCGGCCGGCGCCGTGTGGCACGAGGTGGCCCGCTCGCAGCAGAAACTGCGCGAGCTCGAGGCGCGCCAGGAGGCCCTGCTGCGCGAGAACCTGGAGCTCAAGGAGCTGGTGCTGATGCTGGACGAGGAGCGCGCAGCGCTGGCGGGGGGTGGGGGCGGCGCGGGCGGCGGCGGCGGCGCGGGCTCCCGCAGCTCCATCGACAGCCAGGCCAGCCTGAGCGGGCCACTGGCTGGCGGCGCGGCGGGCGCGGGGGCCCGCGACGTGGGCGACGGCAGCAGCACGTCGAGCGCGGGTAGCGGAGGCAGCCCGGACCACCACCACCACATCCCGCCCCCGCTGCTGCCCCCAGGGCTGCACAAGGCCTCCGACGGCAAGGCAGTAGCCACGCGCAGATCCCTGGACGACCTGTCGGCGCCACCGCACCACCGAAGCATCCCCAACGGCCTGCACGGTAAGGACGGCTCGGGTCCGGGAGCGCGGGTCTCAGGCCCACGGCCCTTCCCCCGGGGCGGTCGCCACTCCAGACCCCTCCTCCAGCTGGCATCCAGACCCAAGGGCTGGGGGATCCCGCGCCCACCCGCAGTGGGGTTTTGGGTGACGTTTTTCTGGTCAAGTGATGGAGTTGTGACCCTGCCCAGCTCCAAGTCTGCAGCCAGGCCGGGGACCCACTGGACCCCAAAAAAGTTTCTCTCCTGTGGAATTATCAGCATTCGTGTCGGCACTGCAAGGCCGGTTGGGGAGCCTCATCCCAACCTGGAAATCCTGGTTCAGGAGTGGACAGTTCTTGCGGGAGGAGGTGCGTGGGGGCAGGGGAAGAAAGGCTCTTTGAGTACAGGTGATTTTCCCCTCTTATTTGGAGCAACAGGCAACCCCAAACCTGGGCAGCGTCCGTGTGTGTGTTTGGGGGGCGGGGGAGGACTGGAATTCCACCTGCGGTTCTCTGTGCTGCCTGCGGCTGAGACTCCCAGGCAGCCCGGCCAGGGGAACCCGGCCAGGAGCCTCTAGTTTGCTATCAGTCCCGAACTTCTCAGGGTGGACCGACCTTTCTCAGCCGAGGCTCTAAGACTTTCCAGAGAGATATGTGCTTGGAATGGGTCCTGGCTTTTCTCCTCTGCCTGCCTCAGTTTCCTTGATCTGTAGAGTGGAGTCGATCCCTGCCTTGTGGATTTGAGGGGGAGATAAAAATTCTCCCAAGGGACCTGTAAACTGTTGGTCGCCTTAGAGGAAGTGTGGTGGTGGTAGGTGGCCTGGGTGTGGGTGGAGGACCTTTGGCCTCAGGAAAGCTTGGCTAGTGTCTTCCACGCCCATGTGACCAGTGGGGCCCCAGCTTGTGTCTGTGGAACAGAACCTCCGCTGCCATTCCCAGCCCCCGATCCGTGGCTCTCCCGCCACTCGCGCCTCTCCCTACCTCCCTGTTCTTCCACATTTTTGGTGGCTTGGCTCCCAGTTCTAGTGGCAGTTGCTACTCCCTGAGCTATTTGCCTGAAGGTGGAGATTAAACAGCCCTTTCTGGTTCTCTTTAAAGGCTTTCCTGGTTCAGAGAAAAATGTATCTAGGCTTTAAATGACTGTTCTTCCCCAGAGTGACGCCTGAGCAGAGGAGGGACTCTCTCTCTGGTTCGGTAGCTGAGTGGCCCGTGTCGGGTGTTGGGGTGGGAACCGGACCCATGCAGGGGGGGGGCTCCGCCAGCGCAATTTTTCCTTTATTTACCTTTGCAGCCTCTGAGTTCAGAGCAGGACTGGGTTGAGAGGGATATTTTGTTACCGATTAGCAATCTACCACTAGCACTCAGGTTTCCCATTGTAACTCTGTATCCGACCCCACCTCCCACCCCAGGCGGCCAGAGGAAGCAGCTCAGAGTTAGGGTTAGGGTTAGGTGGTTTCATTTCTGGGGGCTTCTAGGGCTGGGGAGTCAGGAGTCCCAGTCCCAGCCCCTCTGGCCTCGCCTTCTTGGGGGCCTCGAGAGGGGCCAGGTTCTGGATCTCAGTTTTCCCCAAGTGCCAGGAGGGATTGCTGCAGTCCTTGGCTAGGACATGTTGCTAGTTTTCGGCTGCGTCACCAGTGACACTTGCTTCGAGTGGCTGTCAGCACAGTTCTGGAGTGCCCGGCGTCGCAGTGTCTTTGCAGGGAACTTCTGTCTTGCTTTGGACACAGAGACGTGGCCCCTGTGTCGCTCAGTGTTGGGCCACAGCAGGGGATGGTGCCGGGCCAGGGAACCAGGGGGTGGCTGGGACTTGAGGTGTCCAGTTTTCCTGCAGAGGCCACGACCATCCCGTAGCCCCCTGGGTCCTATGCTCACTTGGAACAGGCCTGCCACTGGTCTGGTGGTGGTCAAGCTTGGCGTCGGGCAAGAGCCCTGTTATTTCAGTTATAGGCGGCTTGGTGTTTAGTGTGGTCTCTTCAAGTTGTGCATGGCCTTGAGCTAGTCTCCCAGCAATGGGAACGGGATGGCCAGAAACAAGGAGAGGCCCTTGTCTTAAAAATGCCTTTCAGGTAGTTTTGAGTGGAGGGAGGAGGGAGTTGGAGGTGGGAAAGATAATGCACCTCAGTCTGGGTGGTGGAGAAAGTGGGGTCAGATGCTGGGCATCTGCCCTCCCCCACCCCCACCCCCCCGCCGCCACTCCCCAGCTGGTCTCAGTTCGTCCTCCCAGGAACCTTGGGGGTAGTAGTATTCCCATTTTCAGACAAAGCAAGTGGAGGCTAAGGAAGGTTCTGAGGCTTGCCTGGGGAAACCGTGGAGACTGGCAGTGTCTCTGCTCCCCATTGCCTGGGTGGGGTTGCCAGCATGAGGCTGGGGATGTAGGGAGGTCCCCCAGGGTGGGGCTGCTGGGAGTTGGGGGGCATTCCTACATGGCTCAGGCTGACAGCTGGCTTGCATCTCTGGCCTCTGTCACTGTCTAACACTCTTAGTCAGCAGACAGCACTGGTGACTCCCTATTCTCGGTTCCTGACCCGGGTTTGCTCTTGTTCGCCCATTCTGGGAAATGTCACTTCCTTATCGGTGATCACTGAGCAGATGCTTGATAACCCTGTCACCCGGAGGGGTCACACTGTCTTGCGTGCTAATCCACCTCCTGCTTTTCTCTGGGGACAGCTTTCTTCTCTGGGCCTCTGCCTGCTCTTCTGCAAAGTGGGGCCAAACCCGGCGTTGCTCCCTTCAGCCGCCGTGGCCAAGGGCAGTCACGGTCTGCACTCAGTAAGTCTCAATAGTTGTCAGAATCTTCGTCATGCTTGTTTCTTCCCAGGCTCCTCGTGAAAAAGCAAGAGGGACCACTTTGGGGGCTTGCCAGGCAGACTTTGGTGTTGTCTTCAGAACTCTGCTGTTTAGACAGCTCGCCTGAGTGTTTGCGACCACAGCACCTGCTGACGAGCTGGGGGCCTGTGGCCTGCTAGTCCTCTTGGAATCCGTGGGGTGTGCCTGCAGCCACCGATTGGGGAGGGGGATAGGGAGGGAGGGGGTGGGGGCGGGAGGGGAGGTCCCTGAGGCTGCGGTGGGAGGGGGCCCATCTGTATTCTGGGCAGTCTTGGTCTGGGCTGGGCCTGGCCAGAGAGCATGCATATGCAAATGACCTCCCCCTCCCTTGTTTTTGACCAGGCTCTGGGCTGTGCTGACCCAAGTCTGGACTAGAGGGCTCTTTGCCGCGGTGCCGGTGGGGCAAACTGAGGCAGGCCAACCCCAAACTCTAGAAAGTCAGGTTTGCCCCCTTGAACTGCCAGTTTTCAAACAAAAGCATTTCAACAAGGTCTGTCCTGCCCCTCCCCCACCCTCCCCTCCCCCTCTGCCCAAGTCCCTGTGTCTGCATCCTGTCCTCCCCCCATCGCCATGGCTCCGTCCCCTTTAGCTAACCCGGAGAAACTAGGACCTCCAGCAAGCCTTTGTACCGGCCCTGTTTACTTTTAAAAGTTTGGATTAAAAATTTGAGCTTCACAAAGTAAGACGGTTTTGTTCTCCTACTTGTGTTTTTGTTGGTTTAAAGGGAGTTTGGAGCGAGGGTGGTCTGGACCTTTAAAAAAAGACAGCGTGAGTTGGCATGCTGGCCCTGAATAGGTCTTTTATTAGGGGCCTCCCAGCTCCGAGCCCCAAGGGCAGGAATAAGACGGCTTTTCCTAAACCCAGTCAGGCCTGGAAGCAAAGGTCAGCGAAGACAATGGGGGTGGTTTCGATAAGCCTTTCCCCCCTTTCCCAACCTGACCCTGACCTTCCATCCCAGGCCTTGGGGTGTTGGACCCCCAGGGCCATCACAAAAGGAAGACAGACCTGGGGAGGGCCAGGACGTCCCCAGCACTTCACAGTTTATCAGACAGAGCCTCCCAGTCCCTGCTCCATTATGGTCAGAGTTCCTAAATGGTCCCATATTGTAGATGGGAAACCGAGGCTTGGAGAGAGCAGTGACTTGCTCTGGGTCCCCTGGGACTGCATAGGGAACCTGGGCTCGGTGTTGGGTCTCCTGTGTCACAGTCTGGGCCTGCCACCCTGTGCCTGCTGCCCCTCTGGGCGGGGATAGTCTGGGTCTGTTGGGCTCGGAGAGACTCCCGGGGAAGCCCCACCAGCAATGGAAGGCCTCCCAAAGCTTGGTCCCTGGCAGGGCCCCGGTGACCTGCACATAGACACGGGGATGGTTGGGGGTTTGGGGGGCTCCAGAGTGGACCTGTGTAGCAAGGGTATGGCTTCACTCCTAGGGAAGCCAGACCCGTGCCTCATTCCTGCATTCTCACGTTCTGGCTCGAGCCAATGTGGCTCATCTGTAAAACAGGGAACGTGGGCTCTGGGTAGGCTTCTGTTCACAGAGAGTCCTTCCTTCTGGTATTTTCATTCCCTCACTGCTGCCCAGGCTGGCTTTCCTCCTCCATGGTGCCCGCACCCAACCCCTCACCATGGCCTGGCCTCTGAGCTCCTGGGGCACAACTTGGTTTATAACCTTGTCCCCAGAACAGCATGATTAGCAAGGAAATCCTCTGCTGCTTATAATCTGTGTTTTCCATCCATGGGGATTTTCTGCCTCATGCTTGTCGATGTCCTCAGCACAGAGAATTGGAAGCCTGAGACCTCTGGGGAGTTCCAGAACCTTTGTGGGCCTCTGTTTTCTCCTCTGCACAAAGTGGGAGACTGTTACCGGCCTTTGGGTTGAGGGAGGGAAGTGGGGACTGTCTCCCACACGCCAGTCCTCCTCCCCCCAGCTGGAGCACTGGGTGTGGGGGTGGGGGGTGTGGTGAACCTGACCATTCACCTGTTGGGTGGGTGTGGCAGCATACTGAACCTGTAAGCCTCAGTTTCTGCACCTGTCCTAAGGAGGTCATCAGCGTCACCTGGACGCCCTGCAGATTGGCCTCCTGTCACATGCTTGCGAGGGCAGCCTGTGCCTGCCCTGTGTCAGAGCCAGGTGACCCCTTGTCTAGTTGACCAGAAGAGAGACAGCGTTTCAGCAGGAATAAGGGAGAGAAAGGTCTGCAAGAGGGTCTGACCACCGTTGCTGAGAGCCCCAGGCCTGGGAGGTGTTCTCATGACGTGCGGGGAGCTGGGGTGGCTCCGGGCCTGGACCTGTGAACAGAAAGAACTGGAAAGAACTGTGGAGCCCTGAGAAGGAAAGCCTTGGGGCCAGGGAGCAGGCTGTCAGCCCAGGGGTTGTGTCCAGCCTCTGGCGGGAGGTGGGGAGCCCTGGAGTGGCAGAGACCGTCCTTCAGGGGCCATCGAGAAGAGGGGTCCAGGAGGACCACGTTGGCTCTGGAGGCGAGCAGCAGCCAGGGCAGCTGGGGAAGGGAGGGCTTTTTCGCGCCCACAGCCTTGGGACAGCACCGACTGCTCTGGCAGGGCGGTGGTGCAAGCGGAGGGCGGGGAGAGGCAGGAGGCGGCGGGCGGGCCGGGTTTTTGGAGTTTGCCCTTCAAGCCGGAAGGGCCGCATCAGCCGCGCGTTTATTGAGGTTACTCTGTCTGAGCTGTGGGCGCCACGCACACAGTGATTCATGTGGCCTGGCTTGGGGAGTGGCCCTGTCAGGAGCATTCGTCCCTGGCTGTCAGGGTGAGGCCCGGCTGGGGGCAGCAGGGCAGGAAGCTTGGAGCTCCCAGACGGCCATGGTGGTCCTGGCCATGGGACAAAACCTTCTCTGCAGGTTTTCAGATCCAGTGGGGTGGCGAAGCTGTGTCCCCAGCCCCCGTTGGCCTCCTCGTGACTCCTGAGCTCTGGGCTCAGGCTGTCCCGCACGGCTAGGGGCTTGTGTTGTCTGGCTGCAGCCTCTTTCCACATTGGCTCACACCTGCTGCCACTCTCTGCCCCCGCCCACGACCTGACTTGCATGCCTGGGATCCGGGCAGGGAATGACTCTGGGATTTCCCAGCTGAGAACTAGGCAGTTCCACCTTCCTGGAGCAGGATGACAAGGCAACCTAGGTGGCGTCCCCAGAGGTTTGGTGACAGGAACAAGCTTGCCTGCTGAAGGGACGTTCCGCTCCTTCGATACTGAAAAGTCAGGAATGGTCCCATTCCTAGTAAGCACCTAGAGCTTGTCATGGCCACACATTCCCCTGCCACCGTCCCCTGCCCCCGCAGGGTTCTGGGGCAGATTTGGAGCTGGGCTGCCCAGTGGGGGATGCCTGTTTTGGAACAAGTCACTTGTTCAAGTGATGGTCTCCAGCTCTCCAGGGAACAGGGTAGAAAGCTCAGGACCGTTATTGTCTCTCCTCTAAGTGTTCTTGGGCTCACCCGGTGTGTGATGTTTAAACAGAGGTATATTTGTTAAGTGGGAAGTGGGGGGCTGGGGGAAGGGAAGGGATGTTGCTGGGTGAAGGTTTGTAAGCGGACCGCCGGCCGAGAGCTCTGGATCCCCTAGGGAAAGCCCATCAGAAGAGGTTGCAGTGGGAGGGGCTTTACAGATCCCACCTGGCCCGGCCTGTCCGCCACGCAGCCCCCAGTCCTGCATTCCGCACTGAACCAGATGTGCCAGCCAAAGGCCTGCCTCGTGCCTGGGCCCCAGCTGTTCCTTCTGCTGTGCCCGGCCTCTCCCCGGGTCTGGTCTGCCTGTACAAACCTGCTGTGCCTTTGAGGTTCATCTCAGCTCCTGATTTTAGCCACCCTGTCTGAGCTGAGCTCCGAGCACCCCGAAGAGGGAGTGGAGGGGCGTGACGAATAATCACACCGGCCAAGAGGGCCACCTGGGCACGTGTGGCCGGGAAGGTTCCAGAGTCTTGCCGACTGGACCTCCTCGCCCCACCCCAACCCCATACCCCCACGTGACCTAGTGGGACTTGCCTCAGCGCTCTGAGTCTTTTCTTGGGCAAAACTGTGATCTCAGTGGGGCCCAGGAGGACTTGTCCCTGCCATGGGAGCCAGGAAGCTCCCAGCATCGCTCCGGGCACGTCTGGTGCCCATTAAAAGATGTTTTTTGGAAGCTGCCCCTCTGTGCCGAGGCTGTGAGTCAAGAGGACCAGGGCTGCGGCCCACAAGCTCAGAGGTAGATGATGGACAGAGGGCCCCCCGCAGGGCGGCCAGGGAGGGCTCCAGCTCCCGCGGGGCCAAGCCCAGGGTGGGGCCTCTTCCCTTCCAGCCTCCCCCCCCCACCTCCCCGTGCCTTAGGACTCCGGTCAGTTGGCTCAGGAGTTTCCGGCTTTCCCAGGCACGGCATTTCCTCCACCCCGAGATACCATCAGTCACAGATGCCCTGTGCGCTTCACAGCAGCTCCTGCTGGGAGGGGAAGACCCCACAGTAAGCAGCCGCCTGGAGAGAGGCACCCCACATTGTAACTGGAGGGAAGATGCTTGTTTTTGAATCCAGGAAATAACAAATGGCAAATGGCCAAGGGCAAAGGCCCTCGGTTGATGGGGCAGCCAGAAGGAAGGCAAACAGACCCTCGTTTACTCCCCAGGTCCCCTGGGCTACCTGCTGGGCCTGACACTGGCCCCGTCAGCTGACACACTCCCCACTCTGGGGGTTTGAGGACACAGTGCCCCGCCCGGAGCTCTTCTGTGCATCAGACAACACAGGTAGAGCCAGTGGCTCCGGCGCACCCCCGACCCCACTGCGTGCAAGTGCCTTCCTCTCTCCCGGCCCTCACGTTCTCGTCCGTAATCTGGGGAGCTTGGGTGGGCTGTGCCAAGGCTGCCAGAGACCCTAGCCCTCTCTGGCCCCTTGACTCCCGAGTTTCTACAATGCACAGAGCCACGAGGAAGGAGCCTCCCACCCTGCCCTCCTGCCTCTCCGTGGTCATCGGTCATATCTGTGGCTTTGTGTCTTGCCCAGTGGTTGGTCCTCAGCTTGGGGCAGGCCTCCCAGTTCTGCTTCTGGGGTGATAGAGGTGACCCGTCCAGCGTTGGCTCAGGCTCCTGCCTGGCCAGCCTGTCCTCATGAAGGGCTGATGGAATTACCTGCCTCTGCCATCTGATCTGCTCTTACGGGACTAAGTAACAGGTTTGGCGCTTGGAGAGTATGTGGGGTTCCGGTGCCTGGTGCGGGGTCTCCCTGGGACAGAGCCGCCCGTCTTGGACTTGAGGTCCCCTTATGTGCAGTCCTGTCTGCCTGGTTTGCCAGCTTCTCGGGGACATTGTCGTCCTGGCATGTGGCAGGCGCTCGGTGTACACTGGGGAGAGGGTCGGGGGGTGGAAGCCACTGCGTGTGGTGCTCCCTCTTGTTGCTTTCTTTCTTTTTTTTTTTTTTAAGATTTTATTTATTTATTTGGGAGAGAGAGCAGGAGCAGGGTGAAGGGCAGAGGGAGAAGCAGAAGCAGGCTCCCCGCCGAGCAGAGAGCCTGATGTGGGGCTCGATCCCAGGACGCTGGGACATGACCTGAGCCGAAGGTGGATGCCTAGCCAGCGGAGCCACCCAGGCGCCCCCTCTCTTGTTGATTTATACTGACAGTGGTCAACCCACTGGGGCCACCTGCCCCGCCACCCCCACCCTGCCCCCTTTTCCCCATTTGCTCCATTTGGTGCCAAATGGCCTGCAGTTCCTTTAGGGGAAAAAAAAAAAAAAAAAAAAAAGCAACTCAGGCCTCCCCCCTGAGGGCAGGGGTTGCCTATTTCCCCTTGCCTGTTTCTCCGAACAATTACTACCAACTATACTCTTGCTTTTTCCAGTGGTTCCTAACCATGGCTGCATATTAGGTATCACTCGGGGAACTTTACACAGTGCCAGTGCCTGAATGGGCTCCCCCAGGGAGGGGCCTCACTAGTTCTGGAGGCTTCAGTGGCTGCAGAAGCTTCCTGGGCGTTCTGCTGGGCAGCAGGAGCCCCGGAGCCACGGTGGGAGCCATGGTGGGAGCCACTGTGGGAAGCTTGGGAGAAAAGCCACTGGGCCTGCTGCGGCCACCCAAGCTTTAGATGGCCCGTCAGCAGGTGGGCGGGAGGTGGACATCGCCCCACGCTGGGGCATCAAAGAGCCCAGCCGCCCAGCCCAGCCGGTGGGGCTGAGGCTGGTGTCAGCTCCTATTAGCAGTAGGGGAGAAAGGGGCCTGTTTGTGTTTCCCCTTGCTAACCTTGGCTGCATGGCCCAGCGGTGGGAGTGGATTCCTGAGTACCTAGCCCCGCCCTGGGGTCGTGTCCCCCCCCCAACCCCCTCCCCACCCCCTGGCTTGCTCCCCACCTCCACCCCCTGGACACTGTCACACCACCAGGCGCCACCTTCCCCACCCCCACTGCAGGGTGCTGGCCCGCCCCAGACAGGGTGGGGGCCTTTTCAGGCTGCATTTGAGGGGACAGATGCAGGCAAGGCCGGTGGCACCGAGACAGCAGCTACTGAGAGGAGTCGACCCATTTCCAAAAATAGCCCATCTACTGTCAGGGGAAGCGTCTCTTTGTCTCCCCAAATCAGTCTTTCCGTCCCCCGTCTCCCAGGTTGTAAGGCGGTAAGGAGGCACACTCTTGTCTTGGAATCAGAAGCTCCCCGAGCACCCGCCCCCGCCCCCCACAAGGGCCGGATTGTGTGCAGGCCCTGAATGTGCCCGCCTGTCCCATCCTCTGCCTAATGAGCCCGCTCTGGGAGTGGCCCTTTGTGATGGGTTCCGGCCACGCTGCCTGAGCCAGGGCTCCAGAAGGCTCCATTTCCCCGCTGCCCAGCGTCCCTCGGAGCTGGTGGGACAATGGGAAGCTCCCGGCCTGCCCTTTTTCCTTTTTCTGGGTTTTCTGGAATACACACACACCACTTTTATACCTGGACCGAAAATGAAGCAGCGAGTTTCTCCCTTGCTCAGCGCCTTCTGTCCTGGCTGGCCAGGAGGGCGCCTCCCCTCTCCCTCCTTTCCCAGCCCCTCCTGTGGGACCTCCCAACACCATTGTCTCCTTCCTCCTGTGCTTCTTCCCCTGCAAACAGGCTCATGTTTCCTCGTCCAAAGCAGTAAACAAAATCCTGTCCCTTCTGTCCTCCTGCTCCCCTCCCCCACTCCCAGGCCAGCCTGCCTCCTTCCCACCTGCTGCTTCTTGCTGCTGGGCAGGCCCGGCCTGGGAAAAGTCCAGTGGCCTCTTGTCTTAACCTCGGGTGGTGTTTGATGCCCACTCTGGGCTTGTCTTCTAGAACCAGGCAGTGTGCTGGTTACTTCTGTCTTCTCTGATGAGCTTCTGGATCTTTCTCTGACGGCTCCTGCCCTGAGCCCTCAGTCTCTCTCACTTGTTGCTGCCAACCTTGAGCCCAGGCTTCCAGTGGCCTACTGGTCACCATCCTGTCAACTCTGCTCTTTGAATTTGTGTCCCTTCCTCTCTCACCTGGGTGCCCATACCCTCTCCCTCACTGGTGGCCGCCCTGCTTCAAGGTTTCCCAGCTTAGGCCGTCCGTGAGCCACAAGTGGCTGCTTTAGTTCCATTTAGTTAAGATCAAGTACCACGGAGAGTTTCACTTTCTGCGTCCCACTGGCCCCTTGCATGAGCTTTGCTCCGGCTGACAAAGCACAGACGGAATATTCCCGTCATTCCAGAGAGTTCTGTTGGGCAGTGCTGATCCAGGTAGCTCCTTGCTGGGTCTTGCGACGTCTGCTTGTCCACAGAAGGAAGCTCTGATGCCCGAGCATGGGGTCAGGTGTTCCTCCTGTCCCCTCCTGCGGGCTTTAGGCATACAGCAGACCCTAGGGCTGATCTCCCCACCCTCTCACCACCCCCCCAAATCCCAAGCTTCCTTTGAGGCTTGGGTCAGCCTCTGGAGGCGGACAGTCATGGGGTACGTGGGGTGCTCTCGTCCATTCGGAAGCCTTGAGCCCCTGTAGCCACAAATGCCACCTCTGCTGGTGGCCTTGTGTGTGGGTCCACGTGTATGTGGGAAACCTGAGTCCAGAGAGGCTACCCACCCTCCAGGAGGCTCTGAGCCCAGCCACCAGCTCCTGATCCTCCAAACCAGGCCAAGAGGCCTGCAGAATCAGAAAACAAAGAAAAAGAAAAAGAAAATGGCTTTTTAAAGCAGTAGAGTGGGGTGGGGTGGGGCGGGCCGGGGAATGTACCCAGGCCCACCTGTGCTCTCCCCTATCCCCCAAGTGGAAACATTCTGGAGGGGCTGCACACCCACCCTGGCCCTGTGGTTACCAAATTTGAGCATGGCTCCCCTCCTTTTGTTTAATTTAAGATTTTTATTTATTTTTTTATTTAGTTATTTCGAGTGCGAGCAGGGGGAGGGGCAGAGGGAGAGAGGCTCTCTAGCAGGCTCCATGCGGAGCCCTGAGATCTCGCTCGACCTGAGCCGAAATCAAGAGTCAGACTCAGATGCTCACGCTCACCCAGCTGAGCCACCCAGGCTCCCCTCCCCTCCTGCCTTTCCAGATTCCCTGGCTGTGATGATGCCAGGCAGTGGGCAGCCTCGCCGCCTCAACTCTTGGGTTAACGTGAGCTTCCTGTGTCCAGCTGTGGGCCCTTCCTGCGGCCGGTCTCTGGCAGATGTGACCGTGTGTGCCACACCTGGGGCTCTGGGCGTGGCCCCATGGCTCGCTGTGCCTCCTTGTGTTCTAGCCACTGAGCCCACTGTGGGGTATGTGTGTGTGTGTATGTGTGTGTAGGGGTGTGTGTGGTCAGGGGATATCTGTGAGATCACAACACGATGGAGCTCTCTGCCCTCTCCCCTGCCAGGTCCTGGGAAAAGGGGTTGATGTTCTGGCTTCGATGACCTTGGGGGCCGGGAAGGTCAGGGGAGAGTCCTTATCTTACTGCGGTAATTCGGACAGTGTCGGTGGTGGGAGGAGTTACTTACGGTGGTGGGAGGAGTACTTAAGGTGGGTGGAAGATCCTTGATGTCCTGCCTTGGAGGTCCCCCTACAAGGGGTGGGGGGGTTTTCCTGCTGCTGCTCCCTTCCTCACCCTGAGGGCACTTCCTGCCCAGCCGCCTCTGCTGCTCACCAGGGGCAGAGAGTGTGATCAGGGCACCCTGGGGATGCTCCTGGCCCTCCCACCACCCAGGTCCCCACCCCAAGGGTGGCCTGCGCCTGATGCTGCTTTCATCTCGCCTTTCCCTCTGCAGAGTCCTTAATCCCGGTCCTTGGAGTTAAGCCCTTGCTCCTGTGCAGGAGGGCCTGCCGTGGGCAACGTGATCTGCTCCCCAGTGTGCGGTGCCTACGCGCCCTGGGAAACACCTATGAAAGACCCCTTGTTTTTGGTGCAGCCTGAAGTCTGAGCCCCGGGGAGAGCAGAGGCGGAGCAACCAGGCCCCTGACTCTGCCCTCCTGTCCTGCAGCTCTTTGGCACAAGCGGGGGCCCTGGAACCCCCTGACCTGGGGCTTTATTTTAGGAGGGAGATGCCTGGGCCAGCTCAGAGCCTCTTCTGGCCCCTCAGCAGACCCCAGCTGCCTTCAGGGCAGCTTTGCCCGCGCCCCCCCCCCCCCCCCCGTGTGGACCTGTCAGCCGGTACATTCACCGACTGTGGAGTCGTGCATTTTTCCCGCGACATCACCGCCCAGCTCTGACTGGAGTTCTGGTGCTCCGTGGCCCAGGAGAGGCCAGCAACCGCCGTAGGAGGGTTCGTGAGCTTCCTCCCCGTAGCCTTTCCTCCCCGCCTGCCCACCATCAGGAAAGTCCCCTCAGGTCCCACATGCAGAGGGGGAGGTGTACAGGTCTCTTCCCTTCAGCTCTCTGGGCATCCTGGACACGGATGGTGTTGGCCGGTCGCCTGTCCTCTGGCAGGCTTGGATGACCAGGTCTGTGCCCGCCCCCGGCCGCGCCCCCTCTTTAGAGGACAAACCACTTTTGCGCCCCCTCCCCAGAGCACTCTGTGTTTCTGTGAGGGTTTCAGGGCTGTGCTGTTGTTTTCATGTAAACCTTTGCTTCCTGGACTTCTCTCTCGTTTTTTTCCTTTTGGCCTTGATTTCTGCCTGTCTTCCCGGAGCCTCAGTTTGCCCATCTGTGAAATGAGGCCATTGGACCGGGTCCTCAGAGACTCAGATGCTGGAAGGACTTGTCGGTGAAGTTCTAGATGCCTGGGCCTTCCCCTTGGCATCAGCCTCGTCCATGAGGCTGCTCCCAGCCTGGCCCCTTCCTGTGAGGCCTAATCAGTATCTCTTGGGTTGAGTTGTGGGTTTTTTTTCTTTTTTCTACCCCCTCCCCCAATACACCTGTTGCTCTGGAGCGTTCGGAACCGATCGTGGCCCAGTTTCTAACCTCAGGCCCTCTCCATGCAAGTGCTTGCCCGGGTGGGGGAACGATCTGACCCAGAATCAGGAGGCAGCAGCCGGAAGGGATCATTTGCCACCCTCCCCCCAGGAGGCTTCTCTCTCCCAGCCTGTCCTCCCATAGGTCTCCCATGCCACATCCCGAGGCTGCCGGCCACAGCAGCCATTGCCAGCAGGAGCAGAATAAAAATGGAAAAGTCTTCTCATTTTCTTCTTTTCAATGCAACCTTGATTCCTCCTTCGTCCTCCTACAGTCTAGGCCTCCAGTGACTTTTGAATAGTCCTGCAGGCTCCCTTTTCTCTGGCTAAATACACCTGCATTGGTATCTTGTTTGCCTTAATGAAAATGGCAGGCTTGGGAGCATCCAAGGGAGGCCCAGGAGTGTGGAGGAGGCGATCTGGGCGCCGGACTGACCCAGCCCAGGACGTTTGACTTTGAAAGGTGCTAATTCACTCCCATGCTGGCTGGTGTTTTCTGCATTCTGGGTACCGGCGGGGTGGGCAGGCGGGCTCTGTGGGGAGGGAGGAGTCCTGTCTCCGTCTGAGATGCCTGTCTCCCCAGCCTCATCCCCATCTGCCCCTTGGTGGTTTGCTGACTGTCCGCTAGAGGAAGCAGGAAGGAGGGTCCCCATGGGCGAATGCAGCTGCAAAGCCTGGGTGGCTTCAAGGTGGACAGGGAGGGCTCAGTGAAGGGCGGCCAGGAGCGTGGAGAGGGCCAGGGGGAGATGGAAGGGGTGCTGGAGCGGGCTTGCTGGGTCCTCCCTGTAGATGAGGAAGCTGAGGGTTGGCACGCGTGTGCCGTGGCTCTGCTCATTTGTGTGGCACACATTTCTGAGTCAGCCTAGGGCGTGGGGCTGCAGGCTGGTGCAACCGCTCGCTGCTGTGTCCTGCACCTGGGAGTGAGCTTTTGGGGGAGGTGGGATCAGCCCACCGCAATGGCAGGGACATGGGCATGGGCAGGGAGACTCTCAGGGCACATGGAGGGGTAGTTCTGATGCAGGGACACCTGCTCGGCCAGGACCACCTCCCACCAAGCAGGGTGCCTTCTGGCCAGTGGCTCCCTACCACACAGGCCCACAACGGGTCCAGTTTGGCTGGGGACTCCCTCAGAGGGAGTGGTGAGTGGCAGTCTGATTTGTGGAGGCAGTCGGAGGGGATGGGCCCTCCTTTCCTACCCCCCAATCTCCACCGCCCCACTCCTGACTCTACTTTGTCACCTGTGAAGCAGGCCCTTGGGTTGGGGACCCCTAAGGGCCCCCTCACAGCATCAGACTAAATCCATTTTTTTTTCTAATACATACGGAAATTAACAAACAGTCTCCATCAGAGGACTTGAATGGGACTTAGTTCTGACCATTAACATTACCTGCTAAAGCTGTTTCTGGTCTTGATTTGTAGAGGTTGAGCGGGAAGAAGGTCTTGGAAGGGAGTGACCGACCATAGCAGGGCAATCATATGCCCCAGCGCCCTTTCCTCCTGTCCCTAGATTGTATCCTTCTGGTCCTGCGATGATTCGGTTACCTGGCCAGCACCTGAGTGGGTCCTGAGGAAGGGTCCTCACGCCTGAGCTCTTGTCGTGGGTCCACTGCTGCGATCCTAGGCAAGGAAAACCCCCGGGTGCCGAAGTGGCATTTTCCCGGCCATAAATTTCCTTCTTCCCAAACGATGACCCATTTGTTCTAGAGAATTTAGAGAAACAATCACCTTGGGGCCCAGCCCCCTGGCGGCCTCTGTGAGCCACTGAACTGCGGCCAGCAGGGATAGGGTCAGTAACTGGTGTGTCTCCTTGCTTCCCCTGGAGGACGGGCTGTTGAAATGGGCGTGTTCAGGAGATGATCAGGGACATTCTCCTATCTGGTTCGACTTCTCTCCTCTCTCCTCTCCGTGGGCTGGTGGGCTGCGGGGCAGGTGCGTGGACGTGGATGTTGAGTATGGGTGAGCTCAGGCTCTGGGGATTTCTTGGCTCTGGAGACACGCTGGGTTTACTTTTGCCACATGACAGATTCCTTCTGGCATGTCACGCCTGGGTGTTGTCTCTGTCTTTGGTTTGATGGGAGATGCATAGCGCTGCTGATTGATCCAGGGATCCACTGACTGGGGTTCCGCGAGGCCGTATGTCTGCTGATATGGGAACCCCACTGGGGGTGGGAGGGGGACGAAGATGCTCGAAGGCTCCAGGCTCCAGGCATCTCTCCAACAGACATCTGCCCAGCAGGGGGCGGGGGGGCCCTCCTGCAGCTGCTAGCTCACCTGGTCCTTCCAGGCTGCAGGCTCCAGCTCCCCCCACCCCCACCCTGTGATTTATCACTGCTGGAGAGGCAGAGCAGCCATCTCCCCTAAACAATCCATTGCTCACTGTGGAGAGCTTGGAAGACACTGGGAGTCTGAAAATGGAAATTTAAAAATCATCTGTAATCCTCCTCTCTGGAGAGAAGTGATGTTAGCATTTTGCTCTGTTCCCTGATCAGGGAATGCTGGGTCCAAAGGGAGTGCTACACACATCTTTCTTTAGCTTTTTATTTTGAAATCAATACAGCCTCTCAAGAGGTTGCAGAAGTGGTAGAGAGGGCTCCCATGTACCCTTCGGCCCGCATCCCCCCAGGGGCGACCTCTTAGCGTGGGATCCAACCCGGACCGTGACATCAGCACAACACAATGGCTAGACACAGATCTTAACTCAGATGGCACGGAGCTCTCCCTGCGTGTAGTGTGTAGAGTTTCATGAGACCTTGTCACATGTATGGAGTTGTCTTGCTCTTTTAAAAATAAACTTTGCTGTTTGCAACTGTTTTTAGATTCACAGAATCCTTGAGAAGATAGGTGGAGTTCCCTGAAGCCTGCACCCAGTGTCCCCACCGGGACCTTTCCGTGGGGCTGTTGCACCTTGGTTGCGATGAATGAACTGATACTGATAGGTTAGTAGGAAGAGAATCTGCCTTTTTTTCAGGTTTCCGTAGCTTTTACCTAATGTCCTCTTTCTTTTTTAAAGATTTTATTTATTTATTTAACAGAGAGAGAGAGATCACAAGTAGACAGAGAGGCAGGCAGAGAGAGAGAGGAGGAAGCAGGCTCTCCCCCGAGCAGAGAGCCCGATGCGGGACTCGATCCCAGGACTCTGAGATCATGACCTGAGCCGAAGGCAGAGGCTTAACCCACTGAGCCACCCAGGCGCCCCTAATGTCCTCTTTCTGTTTAGCATCCTATCTGGGACACACTTATTTTTAATTTTTTTAAGATTTTATTTATTTATTTGACACAGAGACAGAGAGAGAGAAAGAGAGAGGCAGGCAGAGGGAGAGGGAGAAGCAGACTCCCCGCTGAGCAGGGAGCCCCATGCGGGACTCGATCCCAAGATCCTGGGATCATGACCTGAGCTGAAGGCAGACGCTTAATGACGGAGCCACCCAGGCGCCCCCAAGACACACTTAAAAAAAAAAAAAACAGTTTGCCACATAATATCCCTGTAGTTGGTAATCTCGCCTTTTTTCCATGAGATGTTGGGAATATCTCACTGCGTCACTGACTGTTCTTTGAACACGTCTTTGCTTGCTCCTTCCGTCGCGTGCACAGACCCCGCTCCCTTCCCCCCTGCCAGGGGAGCTTCCCAAGGGGGGGCTGAGCTGCATCGTGGCTTCTTTGGTCATGATAGCCTGTCCTGACAGGGTGGTCCTAGGGGCCAGGTCTGGCACAGCCTTCCCGGTGAGGAGGGGACAGCTTTGGAGGCACACAAGCGCCCCCCGCCAGTAGCCCCTCGGCCCCTCCTGGAGGGGCATCGCCTGGGACGGTTGAACGTGTGTGAACATGAGGACATGCGTCTGTGACAAACTGAATCCAGTCACTTGGGTGCAGAGCGTGGCGGTTGGGTGGGGTCGGGTGGACGAAGAGGTCATTAGTGCACGGCTCTGCCCACACCCGCCCCTCGATCTGCGGTGTGTCCTCTGTGAGTCTCAGTTTCCCCCGGGGAAACCAGGCGCGCTCAGATGTCCTTCACAGCCTGTGGAGAGAGAAGCACAGCCTGGTTTGCTGGCCGGGGGCGGGGACTTGCCGAGATGGGGTAACGGTTAGGACCACAGATATTAAGAGTCGGAGACGGAGCTCCGTACTCTGTGACCAGCTCCCGAGTACCGCTGCACAGCCCGGAGATTGCTGGGTTTAGAACAGCTACTCCGATTGGGGGCCATTTCCAAGGGGTCATTGACCCTACCCCTTTGTGGCCTTTGAGGCCCGGGCCATGAACAGCAGGTCCCGCCGACAGGATGTTTCAACGCAAGCCCATTGAGAGATCCCTCTGGAAATCCTCCTTTGGCTCTGGGGCAGGCAGGCGAGAGAATTGAACACAATGGGGACCGCAAGACAAAAGGCCCAGTTGTCAGGCCGTCTGGGCAGGGTCAGTGGGTGCCCCGGGCCAGGGCGGGCAGAGCCAGTGGGCAGCTCTTTGGATTTCTGCCCACCAGTGGCGTGGCCACGAGCATGCTCCGAAGGAGGAGGAGGCCAGATGGAGGCCAGACCCTGGGCCCGAGGTGCCGTGCCCCGTCCTTGCCTGGCAGCGCTATCCTGTGACATGGGGCTTGGCGTGTGACTTCCGGGGCTGTGTCCTTTTCCCATGGGGTCCAGACCCACTTGGCGTGGCATAATGGGCGGCCTGCTCACAGGCCTGCACCCCGCCTTGCCTCGGTCTTCACTCTGCCGAGCACGGTGGTGAATGTGGACCTGTGCCGCGTGACTGGGGCGATCTTAGTTGTTGGGCTCACTTGCCTCTCTGTGTCCATCGTGGTGCTGGAGTTTCACCCTCCTGCTCCCATCCTCTGCTCCAGGATTGTCCCTTCCAGCCCTCACTCTGCCCTTCTGGAATATTCTTCCTGAAACATAGTCCCTGCCCTGCCCCCAACCCTGCAGGGTCCCTCTCCTCAGCATCGAGTTCCGGCTCCTGGGAAGTGCCCTGGGCTCTGACCCAGACTCCTTTTCCACACCCTCTCCCGTCTCTTCCTGAAGCTTTTGGGACCCCAGGCCAGTCCCTGAATACCATTCAGGCATTTCCACACCCTGGGCTTGGTCTGGCCTTGGCTGTCTTGTCCCTGACCTCCAGTTCCCTCCCCCTTCCTTGCTGCTCTCCCTTCCGCTGGAAAATCCTGCTTGTTTTCCAGCTGAGGCTGAAATGCCACCCCTCCTTTCACACTTCGCCTCCCCCAGTGTCCACACGGTCCCTCTTGCCTTCAGCCCCCGTGCTCAGTATGGATCTCTGAGATGTATTTCACTCTGTCTGGGTTGTGACCGTTTCAACACGGGCCTCTGCCATGGATTCCCAGGTCGGTGCTGGTCCTGGGGCCCAGGGGTCTGGGCTTGCCATTTCCTGACCCGGTGGCTCTGGCCACCTGGACGGCCGAGTTCCTGGAAGTGTGGCTCTCCAGTGGTGGCCCTGGGAATGTGTGGCTGAGAGATGAGGGGTGGGGGGGGGGCGGGGGCGGGGACAGGCGAGGGCCCACCCTGTGACTCGCCCCAGCTGCACGGGGCGGTCTGGCCTCAGGCCACTTCGGGGCAGACAGCCTGATAGCCCTCTTGTGCCTTCCTTAGGAAGGTGAAGATGGTGATGTCAGGACAGGTGAGGGCGGGGGAGGCTGGTGTGTGAGCCTCACCCGGTGCCTCCCTCTATTCAGGGCCCCTCAGTGGGGTGGGGGGGGCGGGGCTTGTGAGTCTCCCGCAGTCAACCTCTGTCCCACCCTGGCCTGCCTTCAGTGATCCCAAACCCGCATCCTTGCCTTTTGGGCCTACACTGTCCTGTGTTTCTTGCCTGGGCTGTTTGGGGCTCGGTTCTGGGAAGGCTCAGAGGATACAGGGGCTGGCTTGCTGCCCCTGGACGTCTGGAACACTCTGGGCCCTTCCTGGGTGCCCTGTGGGTCTTGTGGGATGAGCTGGTAGCAGCCTGGGGCTGGGGGCTCCCCTGCCTGTCCCAAGCCCTGGTTCTCCTCACCTGTGGTGTCAACCACCAGCTTCTCACGAACAATGAACTGAGCTGCCGACCATGACAGAGGAAGCCGAGGCAAGGGCTGCGTGGCCTCTCAGTGTTCTTGACCAGGCTCCCCGAGAACAGGGCCCCAGCTTGTCTCCAGCCTGCCCTGTGGCCGGCCTGGGGCAGGAACCAGGAACGGGTCCCTGGGTTGTAGGGGAGCTGAGGAGGTTGGCTTGGGGCGGGCGAGGGTTGGGGCAAGGTGTGTGTGTGTGTGAGAGAGAGAGACTATGTGTGAGAGTGTGTTTACATGAGTGTAAGTGTCTGTGTGAGTGTGTAAGTGTATTTATGAGTGTGTGTCTATGTGAGAATGTGAGAGTGTATGTGCATAAATGTGTATGTATGAGTGTGAGTGTGTCTACATGACTGAGTGTGAGAGAGCATGCCTGTGAGTGTATGTGTGTGAGATCATGTTTATGTGTGTAAGTGTATGTACGAGTGTGTGAAAGGATGTCTACATGAGTAAGTGTATGTGTGTGAATGTCCATGTGTGTAAGTGGATGTACTAGTGTCAGAGCATGTCTATGTGAGTGTGTAAGCGTATGTGTGGGTGTCTACAGGAGTGCACGTGTCTATGTGAGTGTGTAAGTGCACATGTGAGAGTGTTTTGTGAGTGTGCAAGTATATGTATGAGTGTGTGAAAGCACACCCGTGTGCCTGTGGTTGTGTGTCTATGTGTGTGAGTATATGTGAGTGCATGTACGAGAGCGTGTCTCCGTGAGTGTGTGAGTGTATGTGTTAGTGTGTCTACACTTCTGAGTGTGTCTGCAGGAGTGTGTAAGCAAGTTTGCAGGGGAGGGCGTGTCTGCGTGAGTGGACGTGTATGTGTTAGTGTGTCTACACGGCGTGTCTCCGTGAGTGGACATGTATGGCCACATGACAGCTTCTGGTTTTGCTTCCCCCTTCGGTGGACGGCTCGCCACCGCTGGGCCGCTGGTGCGGCGTGGCCTTCAGCACGGGAGAGAGCACAGTTCCATTTCTTTTCATACCAACGCTGCTTCCGTCAGCTCCTCCCAAGAGCGGAGCCGGCTTCCCTGAGCTCTTTCCCCGCTGGGCGGTGTGACTGCACCCATGGAAGGGTCTAGGTGACATGTGGTGCTCATGGTGCCCCCTTGTCCACGTGGAGGGTGACCCTCTGCCCAGCGCCCGGGCGGGTGCTGGGAGCAGCACTGAGAACATGCAGCCCCGTCCTCTCGTGCTTACAAAGCCTCATTGCAGGTGAGGAAACTGAGGCACGGAGCATGGAGGAAGCCGCCCAGGTCACGCCCAAGGAGCCCTGAGATGCTCCTGGGTTCCAGTGTGTGTGTTTCCCCTGTGAGATGGAGCCCAGGGGGATCCTGGACCAATGAGTTGGAGTGTTGTTTCTGGGGAGGTTGGATCCGGCCTGGCTGGGGGCAGGTGCAGCTGCTTCCCTGGCTGATGTCTTCTTGGGCACGGGAGGCCTGCCTCCGCAGGCTCCCTGATTGGGGAGCGGACTCCCTGGGGCATCTGGTCCTTGGTGCCCCCTGTGCCCCCGGGCGGCCTGGGCATGGTTGGAGAGCACGCCCGTGGGTGCGGGTAGGGGCTCTGACGAAGGCATCTGGGGTGGTGGAGTGGGGAAGGTGGCATGGGAAGAGTTGCTGACTTGCTGTGTTACCTCGGGCATGTGGCCTACCATCTCTGAGCCCTGATTTCCTGCAGAGTGACTGACAGGCTCCCGCCCCTGGGTCCCCCGTGTGTGGTAATCCCAGAAGAGGCCATGCAGAGAAATGTTTGGTGCTTTCCAGGCAGCCCTCCTTGGAGCCTCCTGAGGTTGGGTGGGGCTGGGTGCGGGCGAATGGGAAGCTCTGGGGGGAGCTGCAGGCAAACTCGAGCGATCCCACCTGGCCTGGGATCCCATGTGGATGTGGACTGGGCTGCTTTTTGCTAGTCCTGGGTCTCACAGGTTCTTGGAGGTGAGGCTGTCGTGGACAGAGAGGCAGGGCTCACGGGGGGGGGGGCGGTTAGTGGCATGTGTGTGGACCTCCCAGAGACTGGGTGTTACCAGGCCGAGGTGGGGTGAGCCCCCCGGGGTCTCCTCCTGGGCCAGTTTCGTCCTGTTCAGAGCAGGAAGGGATGCTGTGTACTGTCTGGCCACTCACCTGACTTGCAGTGACCCTGGGACCATGTTTGCTGTCTCGGGGCTTCTGGCCCTGAGATGTGCTCAGTGGGGAAGGCTAATAGCCACACTCTGAGTTTACTAAGGCGACTAGGCCTCCTCACCAAACATCACAGCTTGACTTAGTGATCCTTCAAGCCCCTTTGATGTGCCCTCGGCCCCCTCTGTGGGATTGTGGTGTCTGTGGGGGGGGGGGGTGGAGGGAGATGGGACCATTAGTCTAGCCATCCCCACGAGAGGCGCAGGGATGGGGGAGGGCTGTAGGGTGAGCGGGATGGCGCTGGCTTTCCCCTGCTCCTTGCGCTTGGATGGGAGTGGGGGATCATCTCTGCTCACAGGTACCTGATTGGCCCAGAGGGTGGCTTGCATTCCTAATGTCTGTCCTGGTCCCCTGGTCCCCCAGCCATCAGCCAAGACCCATACACTGTCTGTGAGGGGTCAGCCCGTGGGGCAGCATCAGACCATCGGTCCTGGGTGTCCCAGGGTGTGCTCCTTGTTCTAGAAGCTGCCTTCCTGTTGGTTCTGTGTTATCCCTGAAGGCCTGTGAACATCCGGGCCAATCAAGGCGGGGCCAGGGAAGCCTGGAGTGGGGCAATCTCTTCTGCATGGTCCTGGCAGCCCGCTGTAGGGCCTGGAACTTAGATGTTTGCTGTGTGCCGAGCCCAGCTCAGAGGGCCTGCAGCAGGCCCGTCTGCCACTTTGTTGTCTAATTTGAGGGGAAGAAAGCCTGCTGCACAAACGTTTGTGAATGATTTCCTCTGATGTTGCCAGCAGGCATTTTTGTAATGCTTTGAGCTCTCCTGAGTGATCACTAGGTGCTGGGGCCTGCCGAGCCCTGCACCCGTGGGTACCCTTGTGACGGAAAGGAGCAGCCAGGGCCCTGTGTGAACAGTGGGGCCCTGAGAGCAGAGAGGGGCCCCCAGGATCCGTGCTCCTGAGTCACGAGGCCTCTGAGTCTCGGGAGGTCTTTGTCACGCCCCTTGCAGGCTGGGCTAATGCCCATGGAACATCCTAATCCGTGAGTGCTGGCCGAGGGGCAGGAAGCAGGCCCCACCCCGCAGCTCCTGAGTCAGGGAGCTTGGGTAGAACCGAACGGATCCTGGGGCGGTGCCAGTTAAACAGGAAGGAGGAGGCACCGACCATCACTGCAGAGTCTGGGACCTGGCCCGATTCCGGGTGAGCTCCGCCGGGCCACCCTCTGGCTGCTGTCCTCACCCTCCAGGAAGCCTTTCCTTCCTGTATCTAGTTGAAGCCATTTGCTAAGTGCCCTTGATGGGTGCCCACTTCTTGGTGGGGGGGCTCCAGGTGTTAAAAGTGGGATGACCCACGGGATGGCCAGTGCCCCACTGAGCGGCTCCCATGGCCTGTCCCTGGGGGGGAGGACCTGACCTGTGATCCCGTTACCCTCCAGAATCCCCTGCGGCAGGCCCTCTGTCGGTCCTGCTTTGCAGAAGTGGAAGTGGGAGCGGGTTAGGAATGGGCCCAGGTTGCAGAGCTGGGAGTGGTAGGGCCAGCAGGCCAGCTGACCCGGCCTGCCAACCAGTACAGCCCTCGGGACAGGCATGAGGACTAACCAGATCCCTCCATGCAGACGAGGCCCCCACGCTGTGCTTGGCACACCACTGCCTCCGTTCCGGGCTCTCCTCTCCTTGTCCTCCCTGCGGTCCTGCTCACGTCCCTCACGGTCTGCGTATGTGCCCGGTGAGCCTCCCCGGCCTCCTTCAGCTTCCTCTCCTCACTGCCCTGGGTCTGGATCGAGTTTTGCACGGTTCTCTGGGCTTCGGCCAGCGAGGGACAGGGAGACCCTGCCAGGCGTGGGTCAGGTCCTGGTGGGGAGAAAAACGCGCCGTGGGTGAGATGCTACCCAGCCGTATCTCTGCCTCCCTGGTCCAGGAAGGCTTCCCGCCAAGAGCCCCGCAGAGAGTCCCCAGAGCAGTTTTACTTTATCGAGCCGCCCCGGGGCAGGGCCCAGTAGTCCTCTGCTGAGGCCGTGGGGTGGGGAGAAATCAGAGAGCGCAGACAGGGCCGGGATTAAAGAGCAGGATTTCACCATGGATTTGTCTGAGAATTTAACTCCTGCACAAAGCAGGCAGCCAGGGGTGTCCTTTCTCAGTGAGGTTGTCCGGTCAGGATCTGGGGTTCCCCGAGACGGCTCCTGCCTGTGGCCATCCCATCTACCCTTCAGACACCAGGATGAGAGCCTAATTCTAGGGAGGCAGGATCTGGGAGAAGCCCTGGGGCAGCACCCTTGTACCTCCCAGCTTTTTTTTTTTCCCCCCAAAGATTTTACTTATTTATTTGAATGAGAGAGATCACAAGTAGGCAGAGAGGCAGGCAGGGAGAGAGGAGGAAGCAGGCTCCCCACTGAGCAGAGAGCCCGATGCGGGGCTCGATTCCAGGACTCTGGGATCATGACCCGAGCTAAAGGCAGAGGCTTAACCCACTGAGCCACCCAGGCGCCCTGCCTTGCAGCTTCTGAGAGCGTGTGGCAGCCTGGGATGTTCTGCAGGTCGGGTCCGAGGCAGGCATTGGCATTTCCAGAAATCTGAAGCTCAGAGACATCGGGAGTCCTGCTCACTCACTGAGAGATGCAGGGGGCCCCGCCTGGGTGCGCCTGTCTCTCCACCCTACACCCTTCTGTGGGGGAGACACAGGGGGTGTGGAGGGTCTTGGGGGGGCTGTGGTAAGGGGTGCATTTGGGGGGTGGTGGGTGTAAGAACTGAGCTCCCCTGGAGGGCTGCTGTTGCCCTCCCCCGCCCCCCGCCCCCGAGCAGCCAGGCGCAGGGCCTCCTCCCTGGCCACCTGCTGCCAGCAAGGCCCACGCAGCCCTCTCCTCTGTGGGGATCAGGCCCGGACCTGGGGCAGGGACCTGGGGCGGGCTCCTGACGTGGACGCTGTGGCCTCAGCGCCTGCTTGCACGGCCCTGACAGCGGACGCTCCTGGTGGTCGGGTGGTTCAGGGCTGTCCTCCGTAACAGCTGAGGGTCCGGCGCTGCTTTGTGGGGGACTCAGTGACCTTGTGGCGCTCCAAGCCGACTCTCCCAAGGTGGGGCCTCGGACACAGCACCCTCCTTAGTCCGTTTGTGCTGTGGTGACAAAGCAGCACAGACCGGTGCGCTCATGAGGAGCAGAAATGTACTGCTCACAGCTTGGGGGGCTGGGAGTCCGAGGTCAAGGTGCCAGCTCAGTTGACTTCTGGCGAGGGCCCGCTCCCCCCCACATAGCCCGGGCCTTCCCACGGCGTCCGCGCAGTGGCTGGGGCTGGGAGCTGTCTGGATCTCGTTTATGAGAGAACAGGCCCAGCTGTGGGGCTCCATCCTCCTGGCCTGAGCACCTCCCAGAGGCCCATCACCTCTGGGGGTTAGGATTTCAACATGAATTTCGTGGGAACACACAGACCATTGGGACACCAGCTCACAAACCCGGCAGAGCCCCATCCTGGGCGCTCCCTTTCTTTGTGGCATCTTGGCTTCCCATGCCTCCTTACCCTGCAGGGAGCCCCCAGGGCGTCCCGTCCTCTGCCCTTGTCTCTGCTCCTCTGGTGTTGGCCGATGGACGGCGCTGGGGACATGTTGCACGGCAGCAGCAGGGCCATGATGGGGATGCGGTGACCAGCTCTGCCTGGGTTCTGGGCGCCTCCAGAAATGGCAACGGCTTTACTTGTGCCCTTCGCCGGCAGGCTGCATCCGTGGGCCTTTCCATGTTGTGTCTCCCATGGTCACCACGATGTCCTGGGTCTGAGGTCGCCATCATCCCCTCTCACACACAGGAATGGAGGGTTCGGAGGTCCAGTAGCCTGGTCGGGGTGGTCTGGATACCATGAGAGAAAAAGAGTGGTAACCTGGGGCTCTGTGCTCCTCCCTCCATGGTGTTTGGGGTGTGTGTTCTTGTCAAGCACGCCTTTTGTGTGGGGTCCATTTCTATGCTGGGATCCTTCCAGAAGCAAGACAGACAGTGGTCTTGTTGGGGAGACAGATAAACTAGCACTGAATCAGCGGAGGGACAGCTTTGTACCCTGGTGAGAGCTGTCAGGGACGCGTCCGTGGAAGTGTCTGGAAGGGGAGGAAGGATGAGCAAGGTGAAGGCTCTCATGGCTGGACTCTGGTGACCACTGGGCGGAGTGGATGGAGCTGTTGGAGTTAGGGTCCCATCTAGAGGTGGGCCGTGGAGACACCCCCCCATTCACCCTTCTCAGGGCTCTGTGATTTTCCAGGGGAGCATGGGCGTGGGATGGGATGTGCGGTGCCTGATTGGAGGCCTGTGGTGTCTGGTGACGAGGGCACAGCTTGGTCAGCCCCTTGGACAAGCTGCGGAGAGGAGATGGCCATGGTGGCATGAACACGCCCAGTGTTCCGGCCTTCGGACTTTCGAGTTATTTCTTGCAAAAAACAGTTCGTTTTTGGGGCGCTTGGGGGGCTCAGTCGTTAAGCGGCTGCCTTTGGCTCAGGTCATGGTCCCAGGGTCCTGGGATCGAGCCCCACATGGGGCTCCCTGCTCAGCGGGAAGCCTGCTTCTCCCTCTCCCACTCTCCCTGCTTGTGTTCTCTCTCTCGTATCTAATAAATAAAAAAATCTTAAAACAAAACAAAATGAAACACCAGTTCATTTTTGAAGGAGGTGCCGCTGTCTCCCAGGAGCAGCATTCATTCCCAGGGCGGGCCGCAGGGTTGCCATTCACAAGCCGTCCCCGACGCACCTCCAGGCTGCCTGGGGTGGGGCCGGGGTCACAGGAGCTGTCCTCCAGTTCCTGCAGGGCCCACTGCCCTGCGGTCATGAGCCAGCGGGCTTAGAGGGGATGTGGGGAATCTGACCCAGGCTGCTGACTTCCAGAGACTTCCAGGGGCTGCGTTAAGTTTAGTGCTCTAAGGCACTGTGTGAAGAGGCTCTGGGCTCTGGTTTCTGGAGTCACCCTTGTGAGGGTAGGACGCTCATGCCCAGCGGTTTCTAGTCTTGTTGCCTGTGCCCCTTCCCCCTGCCCCCGTCAGCTCCTCTTGTGGCTCCAGGCCAAGATAAAGGGGCAGGAGGCTGGGCAGGTATGATGCCCTCAGTGCCAAGAGGCAGGACAGAGGGAGTGGTGGGATCTGTTCTTCTAATCAGCCTGGTGGAGCTGGGCTCATGAACGCAGTCATGGGGCTTGGAACCTCCTCCAGCCCGAAATACTTAATCTGTCAGGCCCCAGACAGGCCAGAAATTACCGTGTGCTGGGATTCAATTTCCCGCTCACCTTTTTCTCTCTAAGGAGCTCCTGGCATCATAAATCCCGCTGCCAGTGGTGGGGGGAGGACAAGAATCTGAGGGGCTGAGGGCTATTTGAATGGCCACAGCCGGGTCTGGCCCTCCTGCAGTTCAGGGCCTCAGCCTGCTCCCCTCCCGAGCTTCTCTGCTCAGGGACACCCCCCGACCCCTGCCTTGGTCCCCGTGGCTCTGAGCCTCCGCGTCTCAGATGGGCCATGGGTGCCGCTCTCTTGTGCACATTTGGCGCCACGTGTATGCAGAATGCACTTGGTCACCCCAGCAGCTGGACCTGGGGTGTTTGTTATAAATTAGCAGCCGTGATTATTATGGGGTGTTGTGGCCGCTGTTGTGAAACGTTGTCATAGTGACCCCTGGCCGCAGACCTCAGCGAGAGGTCCACGGGGCGGGGGAGGCTGGGTTCTGGCATAGTAGTTCTGGAAAGGCTGGTCTTTGGTGTCCCAGCGCCCTCCCTGGGGCCATATCTCTGGTGGCCTCGGTGCCTGGGCTTCCTCTGTCTTCATCCCTCCGTTCTGTGCCATTGCTGTCCTGGTGGAGTGGTTTGTGGGGGTGGGGGGCGGGGGGGCCGCCGGCGTGGGGGGCTGCCTGGGCACAGGCGGGCAGGGTGCTGGCGGGAACCTTCCGGGAGGGCCTTGCTGCTTGGAATCTGGGAGGTGGGAGAGGAGGAGGCCCCGTTTGTCCTTCTGGGACCACCCAGACAGCTGGCCAGCCTGGCCTAGAGGCGTGTGTGCCCACCACTCCGGGCCCTGCTCTTCTCTCCTTTTTGGCTTTTGTCCCTCTGTTTGTATTCAGCCTGGGTCTTCCTGCTCCTCCAGAGCTCCGTATGCCCAGAAGGTCTGTGTTTCCTGCGATGGGTGTCTGGGGCTAGATAAGGTGCCTCTGGCTCTGGGAGCAGACTGACTCTCGGGGTCCTGGAATGCACTTTGTGTCTCCTGACTGGTTTGGTAGGTTATAGCTCAGTGCATTCCCTCCGACCCTCCCCTCCTGGCGAGTTGTCCCCTTCGAAGCCTCGGTCTGGTATAACCATCCCCAGCCCCACCCCCGCTGCCCGGGGCTCTGCGTGGGCCGCTCTAGTTCCTGCTGTGGTTCCTTATTTCTGAAGCCGAATCAGTAGGAGACCAGCATCATCGGGTCTGTGTGCAGGCAGGGGCCAGGCACACGGAAGCCCCTGCTTTTCTCACTGTTCTGATCCTGCTGGGAGGAAGCTCTGTCCGGGGCCCAACCGGGCTCTCAGCAGGCTCCAGTACTGGCTGCTGTGGCGTTGGGCTTGCTGGTTAGCCTCTATGTGCTTCTTTCCTCATGGGTGAATGAATTCACGGGTGAATGCTAGATCCTTCCCTACGGCAGGGGCGTGGTTAGGCTGGATGGAATGAGTGTGTTAGAAGCTTAGGTGTGTAAGGAGCAAGGCCACGGTGGCCGTGCGTGGACGTCACTGCAGGGCTGGCTGGGCCTCAGGAAGGCGCATTTCCAGCTTTATGTCAGAAATTCCCTCTTGGGAGCTGTCTCTGGGCCCAGATCCTCTTCTCCTCGTGGAGGCCGGCCGTTGGTTCAGGATCGCTCTCGCTGCCTCCAGCGTTAACACACGTCCGGAGTCCGCTTGTGGGTTCTGAGCCCCGCCCTGGGACTCTGATCTTAGTGGCTATGGTCGTCCCATCTTCTGTGTGGGTACACTTGGCGCTTGGAGGAGTGGAGACCTGACGAGGAGCCTGTCTCAGGCTCTAATGAGGCTGTCTGGGATGCCGGGTGGTCCCAGTGTGTGGCTGGATGTGTCTGCGTTTGGACGTGGGCTCTGGAGTGTCCTGGCTTTCCGGCCTCCGATGGCCGGTTCCCTGTCACTTATCTTCTTGGAGGCCCTCTGGATAGGCAGTGTTGGTCCTCATGGCTGCAGGTTTGTCCCAGCCCCGGGGGCCACCTGTCCCTGCTTATATAGGCACCAGGCAGGAGTGAGTGGCGTGGTGCCCTGGGACACGGATGACATTTTGGAAGGCTTCCTGGCTCTGCGCAGCGCAGACCTGCTGGCCGGGCGGCCTGTGTGCTCACGGACAGGAGCACTCCAGAATCTACAACCCAGTACCATGTGATCCCCCGGGTTTCCAGTTTTCGCCTCCTTGCCAGGGGCCGTCCCTGCACTTAGCATTTAGATCTTCCTTTATGATGCCTGAGGCATGGCTCTTGGTTGCGTGGCTGCGTTTGGGGCCAGGGGTCGGGCGGTCAGGCTGAGCGTTGGGATCTGACCTTCCGTGTGTGCCCCCTGCCTGCCTCCCTGTGACAGCCTCTCTGCAGCCGCCCCCCTCCTGGAATCCCTGGGACCCCACCCCCTCCGCCCCGTCCGCTCGGTCAGCCCACCTGTGTTTCTGAGGCCCACGTTCCTGCTTCTGTGCCAGGCACCAGCCTCCCCAGAGAGAGGATCCTGCCTGCCTTCCAGGACCACGTTCAGGGTGGAGCGAGGGTGGGAACTCTGTGGAAGCCTGACGGGAGCCCTCCCCCACCCCTACATCATCTCCAGTTCTGTGGGTGATGGGGTAATCCTCCCCTTTGTTGACAGCCTGACTGAAGTCGTGATTTATCTGCCCTTTCCTCGGAGCCTGTGTCTGGATTTTGGCCAAACCACTAATAACGCACCACACAGTAATCCTTCCATCTGTGGGATGTGTGGCCTGGCCTGCCCTGTCCCTGGCCCCAGGAAGGCCCAGGTTCATCCTCCCAGAGGGCCCCACCCCATGCCCTCTTCAGCTGCCCTGTCTCCCCTTGGTGTTGACACAGGGTCCCTTGGCCACTTCTCCCCTGAGCAGTGTCCTCATGTCCTTTTAGGGTGCACCTGCCAGCCCGTCAGCCGGGTGCTGTCTTCCGAGTGTTTGCATGTGTCCGGGGGTTCATGGAGGAGGCCCCTGGGACTTGCCCCCCACCCCACAGGGGAGCTGGGAATGCGGGATATGCCTTGAGATGCCTCAGGCAGAGGTTCTGGTGTGAGGAGGTGCAGAGGAGATCGGAGAAGCTGGCCTGGGCTCAGCCCCTTGGCCAGGCGCACACCTGGCCAGCAGCCCCCCCACTTTGGGGCCAGAGACCCGGATCACTCAGCGAGGCCACAGGCCCGTCCTGCAGCTGCACAGGTGTACAGCCGTGGACCTTCCCAGGTGCAGAAGACTGCCCCTCCACTCCCAGCAGAAAATGGCTAAAAGACCCTCAGTGGCAGAAGCAGAACTAGGCGCTGGACTTTGGCCCCCTGGTCCTAGGCAGGCCCTCCTCTGGCAGAGGCAGGAAGGGATAGAGGCAGCTCAGTGCTCTGATGTGGGCAGGTCTGGTCCAGTGGTCCTGCACAGACTTAGTCCCAGGCTTGTGGGCAGCAGGGGAAGGTCACAGACTCAAGCCCTTGAGGTTTCCCGCCCCTGTCCTAAATGAGCTTGGATCTCTCTGCCCCAGCCAGGGGTTCCTTCTGCTGTAAGAAGGAAGGCTCTTCTGGAGCTCTCCTGGAAAGCGCCCCCCGCCCCCCGAACATCTGTCTTTGCCAGGGTTCCCCGGGATGAACCGGGGTCCCCTCGGCCATGTTCCCATAGGTCCCATGGGCAGTTCTCCTTTAGCTGTCCCCGTGCCGTGCTCCAGTGGGCCCAGAGCGGCCCATGACAGGACTGTGAGCGTGTAGGGGAACAGATGCCCTCTTCCAGAGAGCCCCGTGCCAGCTCCCATCCCTTCCTCCGTATGTCAGTCTGGACCAGGATCTGGGGCACAGCTACTGTTCCCGCTTCTTGGGTGAGGCAGCCACGTAGAGGCCCAGGGATAGGCTGAGCTGGCCAGGTAGGCAGGCTCCAGCAGCTCCAGTTCTTGGGGCAGCCGTCTGCGTGGCCTTGGCCTACCTCATGGTATTCTATCTGTGTTCGATGGTTCTGCAGCCCCTGACCTTGGGAGGCCAGGGGTGTGGTGGACGTCTTCTGCCGCTGCTGCCATCTGGGCCCTTCCCTTCAGTGGGGAAGTGACTGAGGACTCGGCCCCCAGGAGCCCCCCACCACCTGCAGGAGGCAAGCACCCTGCCTGGAGGGGACTCCTGTCCAGGTGCCATGGCGGCCCCTGGGCACGGGCCAAGGTTTGCTCTGAGGCCTTTCCAGGCGGTAGTTGCCCAGCTAGAGGCGGGTGCTTGTGCAGATACCGTGAGGCTTTCTTGCTATGCGTGGGTAGGGAGTTCGTCGGCCAGGCAGGGGAAAGGGCTTTTGTGTCTTGGGGGGTTGAGGGGCCTTGGCCCCTTGCTTACTCTTCAGGAGTGTGTAAAGGCTACTCCCCCCCCCCCCCCCCGGATTGGGAGAGAGAGGTGAGGCGGGACCCCACGTGTTCATGCTGAAGAAGAACCTGGCTCTGGGTGGGGCAGTCCTGGATTCAAAATCTTAGGTCTACCAGCTGCTGTCGTGGGTGATGTGGGCAGGTTATGCCACTGTCCAGAGCTCCAGTGTCCTCATCTGTGAAACGGGGCACCAGGAGTGCTACCTCGGAGGTCCGAGGCAGTTCTTCGGCCCAGTGCCTGGCGCGGAGTCATCAGGTGTGGACTTTGCTGGTTGAGATGGGTGTCGGCAAGTTTGGTTCTCAGGAAAGACCAGTTTCCTTTTATTTTTATTTTTTTGAAGATTTTATTTATTTATTTGACAGAGAGAGAGACAGCGAGAGAGGGAACACAAGCAGGGAGTGTGGGAGAGGGAGAAGCAGGCCTCCCCGCTGAGCAGAGAGCCCGAAGCGGGTCTCGATCCCAGGACCCTGGGACCGTGACCTGAGCCGAAGGCAGCTGCCTGACGACGGAACCACGCGAGCGCCCCGAGACCAGTTTCCTTTTAAAGAACATGCTGCACGGGCGCCCGGCTGGGAGAGTGCGGACTCCGTGTTGCAGCTTCCTGTCTGGCTCCTCCGTGGTCTGGGCACAGCTGTCTGTCCCGCGTTGGAGCTGTCTCCTCGGCCGAGTGCGGCTGCCTTCCCCGGCCCGGGGCTGGGACTGCCAAGCGTGCCCCTCGAGCATCCTTCTGCCTTTACTTTGGGGTCTGCCCTGGCCTGTTCAGGGTGCCTGTTTCTGTTTGTGTCCGCTCTGGTATCCTTTCTACCTGAGTTGGGATGCCCAGAGCAGACCCTTCTGTTAATGTAAGAGCCAGGCAATGGGTTATCAATCAGCAGGGGCCGGCGGGTGCTGGCGTCACACTGGGCTCCCACGTCCATCGCGTGGTGGGAGGAGGAGGCAGAGGCAGCTGCCCGCTACAGCCTGGGCCGGTGCACCCACAGCCCTTTCCCGTGGCCCCGTGAGTCATGGGACCCGCGGTGCCCCTGGGTCTGTGAGTGTGGAGTGTGCCACCAGACTGAATCGGAGGCTGTGAGTTATGCTAGCACTCGCTTTTGTCCCTGGTTAGTCTTACTCGGGTTTTGGATCCGCCCTCGTAGGCGTCCTTGGTTGTCCGACTTTTATGGAGTGATTGAAGTCCCTTCTGCATGTTTCCGCTCTCAGCCCAGTGCTAGGCATCGTGTGCCAGGGAGGGTGGCCACAGTACCCGGGGTCAGAGCTTCCCGGCACACGAGTGCTCCATGACCCGGGAGGTTGTCTTAGAGCTCGCGTCCTGGCCACAAGAAGGTGGCTGTGGTGGCCACAAGGAGGGGCCAGCATGTCAAGACACATGAATGAGCATAGAGCCCATCTCACTGGGTGGCTGGGGAGGGAAGTGAGGGTTGCTTAGGCTGCTTCCCAAGGCTCCTGGAGGCCCCTGGTGCAGCCCTTCTTGGCTGAGATTTCAAATCAGTCACTGCCCGCTCGCCGGAAGGTCTGGGGAATACAGAGGGAGCCCCTGCTCAGCCCGAGAGCTGGACTCAGCTGACTTTTCACTCTCAATTTCCAGGAGGAAACCCTGGGCTGCCTACAGTCCCATAACCCGCTGGGCTGCTCTGTCCCCGTGTGCCAGGGACCCTGGCCCAGGAGCCGGCGTCTGGGGCTTGCTTGCGACCACCCCTGTTTTTAACTCCCGGGTGTTCAGTGAGGACAGAGCCGTGCTCTGCTGTGCTGTTGTGGGCTGTGGTGCTCAGGTGCCCCCGGCCCCCTGTTTTACAGTGGTGTTCACCCCAGTTGGTAGGCAGGTGTCTGTACCAGGCTGGGTGATCCTCTCGACGGGCACGGAGCTGCGCTGGGCTTGCAGGCAGGTAATCTGGGCACAAATCCTGGTGCTCCTGTTCATGCAGTAAACTTGGTGAATCATGGCCTCTCTCTGAACGTCAGTTTCTTCATCTGGAAGATGGGGGAACATAATAGCAGCCGGTCAGTGGGGTTGTTGTGAGGTTCAAGCATCACGAGGGGTAAATGAGCCTTGTCTGTAAATCTTCCGACCTTAAAGAGCCATGGAACATGCCAGCTGGGCTTCATTTTGTCAGTGGGCGCACACTCCTGCCCCTGTGACGGTGAATGCCGAGGGCCGGAGCCATGGTGCCTCGTCCCCAAGTGAGGCCCAGGAAAGGTGGGGGTGCATGCTCGTCTCAGGACCCCCGATCCCCTCTAGGACACCCCTTGTCACTCCCGGCCCAGACCTGCCCTGCACCTCGGCTCTCCTGTGCTGTGGGGGCTCCCTTGCCAGCTGAGTCACAAGTCAGCTCCCCCTCGGTGATGTACCTGCACGCTCTGCCTCTCGGGGACCAGGCCTGGCCCTGCACCTGCCACCTTCCTGCAGGGCGACCCTGGGAAGCTAGTTCCTTCCTACCAGATGCGGCATCTAAGGCTAGGCTCTGAGAGGGGGCGCTGGGTGGCGGTGGTGGTTCGTGTAGCGTGAGGTGACCAGGGACCTGGGAATAGGGTCCCCAAGTGGCTGTGTTTTAGTTTGGGCTGGCTCTCGTTGGCAAAGCTGGCTGGGGGACAGTGTGATCAGTGGCCTGTGACTAAGCCCAGGCATAGCCGCTTGGCTGCGTGCTCAGAGGCCAGAGGCCGCCGGGGGAGGGTCTGGCTCCCCTTTTTAAAAGGGACTGCTTGTCCCCGGTGGCCGCTGCTGCCGCGCAGATTCCTGGCAGTTCCAGAGCATTCTGTGGACGAGCGCACGTTCGTCACTGACTGTTTTCTCCTGCATCTGCCCCCTCCCTCTCTGGCTCCCCCTAAGCCGGCCCGATCTGTCCAGAAGGTCTCAGATTGGCTGGATGCCCATCTTTCTGTAAGGATGATTTAATTTGGACAGTCACTGAGGGGACTTAACAGGCTGGACATTGTTCCTGGTATCGTGAGATCGGCCTGAATGAACCAACCACCAGCCCCCCGCTTTAGCTTTCTAACGGTCTTAACCAGGTCTTAACCAGGCACCTCCCACCCTGGGGACCCGTGCCAGGCACCACGCCAGACCTGGGGAATGCAACACACCTCAGAAGAAGAGTTCCTGCCCTCAGGGAGCTCATGTCAGGGGAGGAGGCTGATTTGGGGTGGGAAAGCATTACAGGAGGAGGTAAGAATCAAAAAAAGCTTAGCATTGCAGAGGGCAGGTAGAACACATGGCCTCTCGGGACAATCCTGGAAGGCTCCGTGGAGGAGGGGCCTCAGAGGAGCACTGACTCTGTCCTGCTGAGCCTGACCCTGGGATGCACCCGCCCAGCTGCAAGGCAGGCCCGGGGAGGTGGGTATGTCCTTGGGTCAACTGGGTCTTGCTCCCCTGTCCAGCCACTCCAGCCACACTGTGGGTGGAGGGGAATAAGGGACAGAGGGAGGAGGCACTTCCTGGGTTAAAAGACCAGAAAGCGATGAGAGGCAGCATGTGGAGCTCAAAGACCTCCAACTGGTTAGCTCCTTTTCCACAAAGAACAACACAGAAAACTTTTTTCTCGTTACATGCTAATGGGAGACGGACGCTCTCATTTACGCTAATGGGAGTGTGAATTCGGTAATTTTTAGAAAATTGCAAAGGCACGTCCCCTTTGCCTAGCACTTGCGCTGCTGGGAACTTATCCTGCAGGTGAACTGGTACGTGTGCAAATGGCACATGCCCGGCCACTCACTGCCCGCAAGTCTGGAGACAGCCCTGGGGTCCCTGCCGAGAGCCAGTGCCCACCGCCCAGCATGTGCTCTGGGGCACATCCTCAGAGGGAAGGGGGGACTCTGCCAGTCTGGTCTGGCTCTCGTGTGCCATTCACAGGACCCCTTCCCCGCAGAGAAGTGTGGTGGGGGGGTGCTGGCCCCTGGAGGCTGGGCAGCCCACGGGAGGGAGTGATTTATTCACGTCTGCCTGTTGGCAAGCACCGCACCGTGTCTTCTGCCAGCGCTGGGGGAGAGCGGTGCCTGGCACGTCCCTGCCTGCTCTCCTGCCCTCCTGCTTCATCCCGATATCGAACAGAGGCAGAGACACCACTGAGTCACTTGGTCTTTCTGCCTGCTCCCCTGGTGGGGGTGCACCTACCTGCAGGCCAGCGATAGCCCAGCTGTGCCCTAAGCCAGCAGTGCCTGTCGGCGGGGGCCCGGGAGGCAGTCAGGGCAGGGGGAGCGTGGTGCAGGCCGTGGCTTGGGCCGGTGCCCAGGTGTCCTGCCTGCAACCCTGCTGGGTCTCGACAGGATGAGCGATTGGCTTGAAGAGGCTGCTCGCCACGCCGCGCCATCTGGCGGGGCCGTTGTGGAGCGCGTGAAGGAGGGAGCACGGTGGGCCGGGGGCCGGGCCGGGAGTGGCCGAGCCGCAGCGGGGAGGACGCCAGCCTCCCAGCGCACACTGGCCGCAGGAGCCAGGCCAGGCCACCGCTGCAGAGCTGAGGTCTGGGTTATCGCTTCCTGGGGGGTGACGGAGGACTCCCTGTCCCCCTGAATCTCAGCGAGAATGCTTTAGACTACTCTGGTTCTGAGCTGATTTATCGCTCTGCTAACATGCAAAGGCAGTTTTATGTACTAGGTAATTAAGTGGCATTCTAGACGGCTCGAGAATAAGTGGCTGCCGTTTTAATAATTAAAATAAATGACCCCTTGACTGCTCCCAGCTCGATGGTGTTTTCCCTCAGTGTCGAGACCCCAGAGAGAGAGAGAGACGGCATGAGTGTGTGAATGTGGGCACCCGTGTGTAGGTGCACACGTGTGTGTGACTGCATGTGGGCATACATGTGTGTGCGTCTGTGTGTATGTTACATACGTGGGTGTGCGTGAGTGTGGTTGTACATCCCCGTGTGTGCATAACCCCATGTGTGTGTACGTGGGTGTGCAGGGGTGTGATTGCGTGAATAGGTATGTGCATGTGTGCCTGTGTGAGTGTGAGGTGTGCAGGGGGTTGCTGGAGGGGGCTCCTCTGGGATCTCTGCTTCTTGGGACCGCTCCTGTGGCACACACATAATCCCGGGCGAGCAGTGCCCCATCCTGAATAAACCTTCCTTTCACCTGCGAGGCTGGCTGTCACTGGCTGGGTTTTGGATGTGGTCTCCTGAGCAGCCCTGATTCCGACCTCAGCTCTTGGTGCCTGTGGCAGTGGCCGGGCTCAGTCTCAGCACCTGGATGAAGAGGTGACCACGCCCGCTGGGGGCTGGGCACCCAGGGCACGTCAGCTGTCCTTTGCTGATTGAGAGGCGTGCGGACTCCAACTCTGTGGATGACCCTGGCCCCCCACTGCCCTTGAGGCCTGAGTGACCAGGAGGAGTGCCGTCGGGGGACAAGGTCATGGGAAGCAGAGATAAAATGGGGAGCAGGACCGGAGGCCTGCAGGGGGCGATCTTGCCCCCATCCAGCCAGGGCGTGTGTCCCCTCCGTCCTGCAGGAGTTTCAGGGATCAGCCTGCGGGAGAATGTCGTTGTCTTCTGGCCCAGACTGTCCTTCTGTTTGGAGGAAGGGTGGCCTTCCTCAGACTGTGCGGACCGTGGCACAGTGTGTTGTCACCCTGTGGGGCTGACTCTGGGCTGGCTGGCTGGCCGTTTCTGGGCAGGGAAGCCACTGAAGGCAGCTGGAGCCCCAGCTGGTAGATCTGCACCAAGGGGAGCACGCGGGTGGCCCCGGGAAGCGGGGCAAGGACGGAGGGGACACACGGACTGCTGGGGCTCAGGCCCGGTGCTAGGCCCCGCACATGGAACGGCATCTCACCAGCACTGCTGCAGAGAGGTCTTCCTCTGACAGCTGAGCCAGTGGCAGCCCAGTGACCTTTAGGTGCCCCAGTCATGGGGCGAGGCTGGGCATAATGTGCCCTCTCTCCCACTCTCCCTTCTGGACCCCCGTCCGTGCCTCCCCCGTCCTCCTTCCCAGTGATGTTTCCTAGGCCCCAGCCCGGGCCAGACCCAGTGCCAGGAGCTTTGGGTTCCCCGGGCTGGGCTGACCCTGCATCCTCCCCTCACGTGCCGTCCCCCCTCCCCTTGACCTGGCCGGGCGCCCCGACGGTGAGCTGGCCACCCAGGCTGCCATTCTCCCGAGCTGTGCCTGCGTGACCAGACAGGCCCCTCCCACATCCCAGGCCTGGGCTGTGCTTTCTGAAGGCCCCCGGGAGTGTCTGAGGCAGCTTCTTGCCTTTGTTGGGCCCAGCCGTGGCCACGCTGCGCTTGTGGAAGAGTGTGGCACGTGACGGGCCCCGCCGGGCCTTTGGAAGCTGCTTCTGTCTGTGGGGGCCACCCCTGCCTGTGGGTGCCGCAGCCTGGTGTCCCCCTCCCGGCCCCCACCTTGGCTGCTGTGAGCTCCTGGGACAGATCCTTATCTTCCGAGTCTGTGACGCCAGGGCCCGGCATGGAAGAGGGAGCCATGAGCATCTGGGCCTGGGTCTGCGCCCCATGAGATAGCTGTGGGTCCCCGGGCTCCTCCCTCTGACCCCGCCTCTCCAGGGGTCCCCGTCTGGCCCCCAGCGCAGTTTGCCGGAGCGAGTCTCTTTCCAGGCTGGGGACGTGGAGTCATGCCAGTGCGGATCGGTTGCCAGAGTAACTTCCCCAAGCTCACGCTGTCCCCGTGCTCAGATCCCGACACGTGGAGGCTTAATTTTGCCTGTCACGTTAGCGGCGCCGTGAGACAGTTACCCTCGGGCGCTCTGGTTTGCTGAGGGCCCCTGGGGTTCGGGGGGGATGTACCTTCGGCGGGCACAGCCCCCGATGCCGCCTGGTGAGCACCCCTCCCCACAGAGCTGCAGTCTTGGGTCCCGTTCCCCTGGGAGGAAGGGAGGCACCTGCTGGCCCCGGAGGGAGGCTGGAGCCGAGGGCTGACCCGGCCAGAGCCGCCTCGCACTGTGGCTCCCTGGGGACTTGCTGCTTGCTGCCTGTTTCCCTCCGCCCCATCTCTGTGACCCCTGAAGTGGAGCGGCTGGAGGTAGTGGTGGGCCTGGGGGGCTGGGCCCCTGTGGATTGTCTGGAGGATCCAGGACAGTGTCCACTGCCAGGAAGTGTATACTGAGCCTTCTTCTCTCCCCTCTGAGCCCACGACGAGCAGCCATGCTGCTCGAGGCTTCTCTCCCGTGGTTGGGTGGGCTCGGGCCCAGGCAGAGTTTAGGGGTAAGTGGTTGGCTGGGGGTGGACCCCCAGAAGCCCCTGGGTGGTCTTAGCTTGGTGAGAGGGGGCAGGGCAGAGGCTGGGACACTCTCAGGGCTGTGGGTCTGTGACCACGGAGGACCCCACCTCACGCGGGGCTCTCACTGGCTTCCTCTCCGGGAGCTCCCTGTGCTCGAATGCAGGCCCTGTGTTTCTGGGCACCAGAGAGGCAACCCCAGGAGTCACACACATCAAATGTGTCACCCCCGGCTTCTATACAGTGGATACGGGCCACATCTCCAAGTGACCGACTGGGGACGCCATAGTGGGGCTGCCTCTGGAGGCCCTGAAGCTGAGGTCGGGAGGCCTGGGTCAGGATCCCCCAACGCCCTCTTGACCGGGTGTGGCTGGGCAGGCAGACGGGGCCCCTGCATGCTTGTGGGGGCTCTTTCCTCGTCTACGAACTGAGGACTTTGGGGTCTGCCTGCTTGTAGTGAAGTCTCATCGGGTAGCAACTGAGGTGTCCCAGCCCCCGCGTCCAGGGTACGTATGAAGCTTTGTGCTGCCCTGACTTTTCCAGTGGGAGGGCCCCAGCCACCCCCTGAGCCACTGGCCATGTGCCGAGCTCCACCGAGGCCACTGGCGGGGTGAGGGGCCTGCTGGTCTCCCTAAGGCCTCCGGGTCAGGGAACATGGGTCTCCCTACCTCTGCGTCGGGTCTGGGGTGGGTCTTTTCATATCTGTCCTTTCAGAGGCTCTTCTGGCCTTGGGTCCCAAGGGACCAGAGCGTCAGCCGGTTGGGAGGTAACTGCCCATTTCTGGCCCCCACCTTGGTCTCGTGGTTAAGGTCAACCTTGTCGTTTGTTACGTGATGGAGCAGCTCATCAGCACCAAGGGGACACTTGGTGACAGTGGCTCCTAGGCTGTGTGGAAAAGAGCAGCAGAGCCCTCTTCCGCAGTGCATCCTGCCCTTGGGGAACGCTCTGTGCTATGTCCCAGTGCCCAGTCCAGGTGTGGGCAGCCCTCCCCGGGGCCAGGCTGTTGGGGTCTTGTAATAGGAGGATCTTGGCCAGGAGTGGAGAACCACAGCAGAGGTCACCTGGCCCAGCCCATGTGCAGGCTGGGGCCACACGGCGAGGGGCGGCAAACCAGGGCTCAGCTGGCCTAGTGCCGAGAGGCTGCCGATGCTCTCCGGGGGCCGTGCCAGGGAGCTGGACGGAGGGTTCAGGCCTGTGGCCGCAGTGGGATGTGGTCCTGGCCAAGCCGGAACATGGCTCTCTTCCTGGTAGGCCCTTTAGCCGTGGGACTGGGGGTAGCTCTTTTGCCTGCTCCGTGTAGCTAGAATCCCCCCGGGCGGGGGCTTGATTTCTCCTCCTGGCTCTGTGACTCCCAGGGAGGCTCAACTCCTCTCCTGACTTTGGTTTCTTTCTGTAGAAGGGATTTCTCAGGTTCCCATGGGCTCCGGCATTGGGGCAGAGCTGGGCCATGGCTATTGATTAACCAAACTGTGCCCTTGTGGGGTATGTGACCGCCGTGGCCCTTTCTCTCTCTGGGTTGTGGGGCTGGGTGGCGGGATGGGGCATGCTTGAGTTCCTGAGCTCCCTCCGGGGCTTTTCCAAGAACGCTTCTGCTCTGTACCCTCATGTGATGGGTTTAAATGGCCACATGGAAGTGGCTTGGGCAGGACCCCTGGATGTCCTGAGAGGCAGAATTAGGAGTGCTGGGGGCCGGTCTGGCAGCTGGTGTGAGGGAAGACTCTGGAATTGCAACAGGAAGCTGTAGTTCCTTACTGCGATCCCACCGTGTGTGTGGGTGTGTGTGTGTGTGTGTGTGTGTGGTGTGATCATCACTCTTTCTCAGATGGGAAAATTGAGACTCAGTGGGTTCCCCAGGCCTGACCTTGGCTGCCTGTCCGAGCTGAGATCCCTCCCACGCTGCACGCGTGAGCAGGTGTGCGGACCGCGTGTGCCGGCCGCCCCCTTGCGCCCGTCTGCTCGCCAGGACAGGAGGGCAGTGTCCAGCCTCGTCTACAGAGAGGCAGCTCTTCCCCCAGAGCCCCCCGGGACCCCTGAGCCAGAGGAGGCAGCTTGCACGAGCGGCTCCTGCAAGGGGAGGAGAGCAACTCCATGCTGTGCGCCCAGGAGGACCGAGGCATTTCGTTGCTTCTGAGAGGGATGTGCGTTTGCTAGAGACAGGAGGCTTTGGAAAAGTAGCAAGAAAACCAGAATGCACAGCTAGCGCCGTCCCCCAGCTCCTGCTCTGAAGTTTTCCTGTCTGGTTGAGCTGTTGTGTTCTCCACGGTGGTGTGAGTGTTTGGGCCAGCCAGAAGTTATGGACCCTCACCTGTTGTGGGACAAACACGGACTGGTCTCCCAATGTACCGTGCCCTCGTGTCCTCGGGGCCGGTTTCCATGCTGGGCCGTCCGGCTCGGGCTGGGCGCAGGTGCGGCTGGCGTCTGGGCTCTAGCCGGGGCTCCCAGGTACCTCCGGGGACGTCGTCTGGGGGATGTGGCCACGCGGTGCTCAGGCTCGTCGTTGCAGGGTGCGTGCACTGCTTTTCCCGAACCGAACACTTGTGTTCACTCACGGGGCGACCTCCCGGGGGTCCGCGCCAGCAGGAGGAGCCCCCCCGCTGCTTGCCGGACGCAGAGCTCTGCGGATCCGGCCCCGTCCCAAGCCGTACACCGCGCGCTCTCTTCAGCGTCTTCCCCGCGGAGCCGTCCTGCGACGTTTCATCCGCGGTTTTGAGGAACGGGGACCTGACGGGTGTTTGGTGTGTCTCACGTTGTCTTGTGATTGGAGTCGGTGTGTGTGGGTTTGGGGCAGAAACCACGGGTGGGGACGCCGAGGGATCGCACGTCCGGTCGGGAAGCACGTGGCGTGTGCCATCACCGGTCCCAGTGGACTTGGTCTGTTGGATTCTGAGGTTTCGAGACTGGTCTCCGCACTGTGAGGCGAGCACAGTAGATCTTTGAGACTCATCGATAACCCGCGGGGGCGCGTTGAGACGGCGGTGCCTGGTCCTCACCGGACCCTCGCATGCCGGGCTGGCCTGCGCTGGGTGCCGCTCTGGCCTGTGAGCTGCGACTTCTGGCTCCCTCTTCCCTTCTATACTTAGCGGTCGGCGCCCTGCCAGGAGGGCCTCCCCCCCTCCACGCGGGCGTGTGTGCATGTCGTTGTTATCAGTGTGGACACAGGGATTCTATTTTATCCAACGTGGTTGTAGTCCCCAGCTCTCACTAGGATTGTCATGGTCACCTTGCCTGGGACAGACTGCTGGCTGCCGGCCAGAGAGGAGAGGGAGTTGGAATTTGACGTGTCCTCATAGGGTCGCCGTGGGGCCTGGGGTGCCCGCTCTTGTCCTGGCCGTGCCACGGATGGCTTGTGACCTCAGACAAGTGGGGTAAATAGTTTGGGGTCCCTGGTTCACCCTGACGTCAGAAGGGGAGGTTGGGACAGGCTGACCTTGAAGGCCTCCTTGTCCTGACCCCCACCCCCAACCAAGATCCCCTCGGGGTCCCTTGCCAGGCCTTGTGCTATTCTTCTGCTGAGACCTGGAGTTGGTTGTGGGGCAGTCCCTGGTGGCCATCTGTCACCTGTCACCTGTGGGAGTGATGACATATTCCTTCGTGCCCTACCCTGCTCCCTGCCTTCCTGGTGGCACTTCACCAGCTGAGGGGAGGGGGGCTGGCCGTGGAGGGGGTGGAGCTTCCTCTGCAAGACGGAGGCGTGTTTGTTCTAGTTACCAAACATTGACCTCACCCTGGCACCTGGTCTCCTGTCCTTCTGGTCTGTTCTTTTCCCTATCTTCCTTCAAGAAACACAGCTGCGTGGGCAGGTGGCATGCAGCAGTGGCCCGCGCCCACCTTGCCCTCCACGCCACCTGTGCTTACCTGTGTTCGAAGGGCCCTTGGAGGCTTTCAACTTCCTTATTGTCCAGAGGGGTGTTCTAGGTCCCCGGGAGGGCAGGGGCCCACCCAGGGCCACACAGCAAGTGGTAACACAGCCGGAACTGGAGCTTAGGCCCCCAGTGCTCTGAGTGCATCCCTGATGGCAGGCACCTGGGTGTCCTTGTGCCCTTCTTACAGTGACGAGCTTCCCTGGGCACGTCTCCCAGCCCCAGGTGGGTGTTGGACCCTGTGGAAAAGGCTGATGATTTCCACTTTGTCTCAGGGCGGGGCTTCGAGGATCAAGAGCAAGGTGCAAGGGTGTGAGGGTTGCTGACCGTCCCCAGACTTCAGGAGGCTTGGTGTGTGACTCTGCATGTTTAGGTGGGGCCTGGCCTGTGGAGGCTGGCGGGGGCTGAGGGTCTCTCCAGAGGTGTGTGGGAGGGCTATTGTGTGGGGCCAAGCAGCCCTCCAGGGAGGGGTAGAGGAGGAACAGCGCCGGGGAGGGCACCACTGGGTGGAAAGCAGTAGGGACAGCTTCATGGGGCAACAGGAACAAGACTGCCCCGGTGGTCCCAGGTCGGGGAGTGGGGGGAGCTGGGGTCTGCCTACAGGTCACCAGGTGCCACCCTGGTGGGACCCCCAGTGTGGGCTTCCTCCAAAGGATAGCTCCGAGAACAGGGCGTCCGTCTGAGATGGTGACCCCCAGACCTCAGGGGATGTCCCTTACTTAAGTGCCACGAGGGGACTCGAACTCCAAGCTTGTGCTTGGAAAGGCTGTGGAAGGACCTGTGAGGAGATTGTCAACCGCCCTCCAAGTTCCCGAGCTGCCATGGCATGGCCCGCATATTCCAGAGTCCTCCTGGCAGCCTGTGCGGGGGCAGCACTCCTCCCTTAACAGAGGACGGTGCAGAGGCTCAGAGGCTCAGAGACGCTGATGCCTTAGTGGGAGGTCAAACAGCTGTGATTCCAGAGGCCCAGCTGGCCCCCTCCTCTCCTGGCCTTTGTCTCTGCCTCTGCCGGGGGCGGTCACTCTTCCACTGAGGAGCCCACCCCCTGGCCCATGCTCTGCGGCCTGGGGTGACCAGGTGCCTGGCCGGCAGGACGGTCAGCTTTATAACCAAAGGGGACTCTGTGTTTGCTTCAAATATCCTAGCAGGGTCCCAGGGCTAAGTCGGATTCATACCCCACTTTCTAAGGTTTGTGGTGACGCCCCAGCCTGGGTGAGATCTGGGGACAAGGCGGGAGCTGCGGGCTGAGCCCGTGGAGGTGGGCGTGGCCCGGGTGGCGCCCCTGTCCCCAGGCTCATCCTGGAGGCCTGAGAGCTTCCGCCCGCCCCTCCTTCCCATCAAGGTCATGCTGTCTGCCTGTGGGGCGTGGAGCGGAGGCCTGGTTTACTGAGTGTCTGCTGGGCGCCCGGCCCCGTCCCGGGAGCTTTCAGACCCTTTCCTCTCTCAGACCTAACAAGCCTCCCAGGCTTGGTTTTTATCCTATTTTAAGTGACACGTGGAATCCGTGGGCCTGGGCGAGTCAGCTAGTCACAGTTGCGACTCTTGGCTCCTGGGGCTGTTGTCACAGACACCCCACGTTGGAGTCTTCGCACAGACGTGTTGTCTTCCGAGAGCTCGCCCGCGCTGAGGTCTGGGTGTCGGCGGGGGCTCTTCCTGGAGGCCAGAGCAGAGGCTCTGCTTTCCTGCCTTTCCAGCTGGGGAGGCCACCCGCAGTCCTCGCTCGGGGGAGCCTTCGTCGCCTCTGCCAAGTCCCTGCCGCTGGGGGAGGTCACTCCCAGGCTCCCAGGCTCTGGGGTTCAGGTGTGGGCCCCTTTGTGGGGCTCGTCGGCTGAGTACACGTCACTAGTCCAGGCTGCGATCTTCATCCCAAACAAGTCCCCTTGACGTCACATGAGGAAGTCAAGGCCATGTGGACGGAGCTCCTGGGGACGGGACCCCTCCCTGGTCCTCCCACACACCACTCCCTGCGTCCCTGCAGGACCCCGGGCGGCCGTGGCCACGGGCGCACGGCGGCTGTTGTTGGCATCGCCTGCCTGGTTCTTTCCTCTGGGACAAGCTCTGTCTGGGCTCTCGGAAGGGGTTGGGCCCTCCGGTGGCTGGAGGGGCGCCACCTCCCCAGGACTTGGGGGAGCAGTGATGGCCTTGAGCCTGTGATCCTTCTGTCAGTCGTCGTCCTGCTGGGGGTTGATTGTGAAATGGGAAATACGGTTTGCTGTCCCTATGCCAGGTCTGCGTCATTTAACTGGACGGGTCCTCGCTGCCCCACCTGATTGTAGGGATGCCGACTTGGAGGGGTTCTGAGTTCTGAGTCGCTTCACCCCTGTCCTGCCAGGGAGCCCCCTGGAACATCTGGGACTCCCGCCCCCCTTCTCAAGGGCCTAGTAAGAAGGGGCTTATCTGAGACCGGACTGCAGGTGGGGCAAGGGGGTCTGCTTGTGTCCCCTAACTAGGCGCAGGAGGGCGACTTCCACCTGTCAGCCTCTGCATCCCGGGGACCCCTCCCCTCCCGATGGGCTCCTGACCTGCCGAGGTTGGACTGCTCCCATGGGGTGGGGATGGTCCCCAAGGAGCCCATGGCCGGGGGTGTTTGGGGGTCTTCTGAGACAGCCTGGTCACCAGGAGCCAGGGAGGGGGACGTGCTGACCCCAGGAGTTTGTGTGCTGCCCTGACTTTTTCTGTTTTACTTAAAAAGCATTATTTATTTATTTTTTTTTTTGTTAGGAATTCTACAAAAAGCAAGAAGCTTGGACAATAATGAGACAACTATTTATTCCACTGCCTACTTTCATCAGATTGTTAAAGAATACATGTTAGCTCCAGAGCCTTTCCTTGCAGGAAACACAGTGTCACCCGTGTAGATGAGGGGCCCGTGTGTCCCCGCCCATCTCCCCAAGAGACACTCAGCCTGGAATTCAGTGCCCATCATTCTCCCGCAGAGCTTTTTACTTCTCGTCCGTCACAGGTCCATGAACCACGTGTGACGATAAGATGTCCTCTCTGCACATGGCCCTTAGCTACTTGCCCCCACTGTGCTTCTGAGACTTGTCCCCATTCGTACCTCTAGCTCTTTGTTTCTACCTCTCCTGTTTTGTTGTTGGTTGAAACCAGTTTTTCCTGTTTTCTGGGAAGACATTTAGGTGGTTTCCAATTTTTTGCTGTCCTAGTGGGTCCTGGGGATATGCTCTTGTACCTGTGTGTCCACATCCGCCCCCCCCCATACCTGGTACCTGTGCTGGGCTTCCCTGGGGGCATGTGCAGCTTCTAGAGCCGGAAGCCACGCCAGGCGGCTCTCCAATCTGCTGCGCTGGGGGGCATCCTGCGTCCCCTGGTTCTTCAGCACTCACCGTGGCCGAGTTCCCACGTTAACTCTCTGCTGCTCCCCTGGCTGCAATGGCATCTTCCTGCCTTCATTTGCATTTCCCTGATGACGGGCCAGGCATCCTGCCGCTCATTTCCCCTTGTGACTCACCTTCTGTGGAGACTTTGCTCCCAGTACTCATGTTCTGATCCGTAGGAGTTCTGTGTGTCGTCCCTAAGACCCTCCGTCCGCTCTGCGCCCGACTTGACTTGCGCACAGGCCTTCCCCGGACGGCCGCTGCCCTCCTGATCTTGCTCACGGATCTGTTTGCTGTTGGGTGGGGCTGTGATGCTCCCACAACAGGGGCTGACAGCGCTTCCTTTGATGGTTTTGTTCTTTTTGTTTCTTTCTTTCTTCTTTTTTTTTTTTTTTTAAGATTTTATTTATTTATTTGACAGAGATCACAAGTAGGCAGAGAGGCAGGTGGAGAGAGAGGGGGAAGCAGGCTCCCTGCCGAGCAGAGAGCCTGATGTGGGGCTCGATCCCAGGACCCTGAGATCATGACCTGAGCCGAAGGCAGAGGCTTAATCCACTGAGCCACCCAGGCGCCCCTGTTCTTTTTGTTTCTTGACGGAGAAAGCCTTTTTACCTGGAAGCAGAAGTTGTCCTTTTTAATAACTGCTAAACTGACACAAAATTCACACGGTATATATATATATATACATATATATATATATATATATATATATATATGACAATTCAGCATTGTTGAGTATAATCACAGAGATGCGCAACCATCAACACTAATTCCAGAGCGTTTTCATCACCCCAGAAAGAGGCTGTACCCGATCCTTGTCACTCCCCAGCCCCCTTCCCCTCGGCCCCTGGCAGCCACTGACCGACTCCTGTCTCTGTGAACTTGCCTATTCTGGACATTTCATACACATGGAATCGTACCAAATGGGGTCTTTTGTGATCGACTTCTTTCCTAGAGCCTCAGGTTGTTAAGGTTCATTCCACATGTTGTAGCCTGTGTCAGAAAACCCCAATTTTCCATCTGTTCTTTCACGTAGAACTCTCTGACCCGGTTGGAGCTGCTTTCCATGTGTGGTGTGAGGTTGGGATCAAATTTTGTTCGTGATGGTGGCCAGGCATTTGCTGTAGCTCTGCTCACGAGACACTCCGTCTTTCCCCCACGGGCACAGAGTGCCGCATGGGCCACATGGCAGGTGTGCAAGCTTCTCTGGGTTCCTGTCGGCCCCTCTCCTCCCTCCCTGCCCCCCACCACGTGGCTTTGGCGTCTTTCCATGGAGTCCGTTCCACACGGAGCTCTCTGGACTGTCACCACTCCTGCGGTCCCACCACCTGGCTCGTGATAGTTTATTCTTGTTTTCGCTGAGTCAGGGAAGCACTCTCCAGAGGTGATGCTGCTGCCCGCGGTAACCACCGGGAGCCCCCGCCTTCTCTTGCTCCCTAGCCTCGGAGCCCCAGTGTTGCTTCTCAGGCACAGGGTCACAGCTCTCAGCCTTACCTCTGACTCCCCTGTGTCTGGCAACAGGGATCCCCTGGCTCTGATAACCCTGCCACACCTAAATTTTCCCAGTTTCCTGGGCTGGCCCCGTGGGCCACACATTGCCTTCTCTGCACATGGCTGGAGTCCCCTGGTGTCCTGCCCCCGCCAGTGCCTCCCCCACTGTTCTTGCCTCCTCTGGACAGTTGGCCCCATCATGCAGAGCCTGGCACTCAGGAGACACCTGCTTGACAACTAATGATAAAAACAAAACCCCTTGGGGCGCCTGGGTGGCTCAGTGGGTTAAAGCCTCTGCCTTCAGCTCAGATCATGATCTCAGGGTCCTGGGATCGAGCCCCACATCGGGCTCTCTGCTCTGCAGGGAGCCTGCTTCCCTTCCTCTCTCTCTGCCTGCCTCTCTGCCTACCTGTGATCTCTGTCTGTCAAATAAATAAATAAAATCTTTAAAACAAACAAACAAACAAAAAAAACAAAACCCCTCCTTTCTCCCAAAACTAGTCGAGGTCTCCCTTTCTTGCTACCAAGGGGCTTGGCGTGTAGATGTCGGGCTCAGTAAATATTTATCTCCCCCCACCCCACTTCAGACACGAGTTCTACGTACTTAGCCCCGTCAGAATCCCTGCATTTCAGTGGTGTTTGCAGGGGTTTTTAGCCCCCCCCCAATTAATAATCAGGGCCAGACGGGGTCCCTCAGAGGTGGAGCTGAGAGGTGGGCGGTTTCATCAGTCATCGCTCAGCATAGATCATGGATCAGGGGCTCCCGGCCTCACTCGTGTGTTAGAATTACCTGGAGGGCATCTAAAATGCATATGGACATCCAGGCGCCTCCTCTGGAGTCTAATAGGGTTGGTCTCATGGGGGAAGAGATCAGATGTTAGGAACTCCCCAGGGAGGGTACGTGCAGCCATGCCGGGAGCCACTGCGCCGGGTGTGACTCGACCTGTGTGGCTAGGTGACCCTGCCGGGCTGGCTGGTAGACTTCCATTCTTGGCCTCTCTCCATAATTTCCAATTATTCAGAGTGGAATTGGGGTTGCTGGGGGAGGAGACCAACAGTGCCCGCCACGGGCACACACAGTCTGAGGCTCCTGAACCTGCCTGCCATGGTCCCACCCCCGGGCCTTTGCTCCTGCTCTGCCCTGCTCAGACTTGCCTGCCATCCCCACTCTCCCGACCTGCCTGTGCGAGTGCTGTGTGCTCTTCAAGGCTCAGCTCAGATGCCTCCTCCTGCAGGATGGAGCCCCTGATTTCTCCTTGTCAGCTCCTCCTTGCCCTCT